>JANAVB010003198.1:7176090-7362947 GCA_029216955.1 Iris pallida
GTCGGGCCAAGACGAAAGATGTCCCTCTGTCTGCAGTAGCTTCTATCCCCCTTTTCAAGTGACGATGAAAGCTGTCGACCACGTCCTGTAATGATTCGTCCAGGACCTCTGTAGAGGACGACGTTAGATGAAGCGTGGCCAGCAGCATCGAAGGAGTGGTGCTAGAACTTGCCACCAGGGGGCGACTTTCGAGCAGAACGATGCACGGATAGCGGCCAACTCTTCCTCTGCTACCCGAAGAGCCTGGACGCTTGGCAGGGTAGAGAGGTCGACTCTCTGGGCCGCCCGAGCAAAGGAAGACATGAGGACTATCGTCCCCTGCCCCGATTGTCCCATCACCGGACTTGCCGAACTCGAGCCCCCAAAAGGACCATCAAGACGAGCCGGAGGGGGAGGAGGTATGCCCCTCTCCGCCAGTGCCCCTTCGACAGAGTCTGGCTCAACAAGGTCCATCCACGGCACGGGAGAGGCAGGACCTGCATGTCCATGACAACGATCAATCGACGTGACCCAAAGGATGTGATCATAGAGCAGATAGGCCTCCTTGCAAGTTAAGATTCGGCTTATCTTACCGGAAGAGGAGTATCGAGGCTGCAGCTCGTTCGTAGTTGGCAGGGTCTCCTTACCCGCGATCTCCAAATTAAATCTGGCCAGCTCCTCTGATCCAGTCACCTCAGAGAGAGAAAGGCAACCTGATCAGCATCATCTAGACGGAATTCAGCAATTTTAGGGACAGGCTCACCTGAGCCCCCGTCGTCCCGAGTCACGATCTCGGCTACTCGAGAGTCCTCTTCTTCTGACGCCTACAAGAGAAAAAGAAGATGATTAAAATCAAAGCTAGAAGAATGGAAGGACCGGTAGTAACTTATTTACCTCTGATGTGGGGTCAATTTCTTCACCTCTTTCCTTTATAGTTAGCCCGCGGTGTCTGGTCGCAGCCAGTTTCAAAGGGCAAGGAATGCCGCCGACAGAAGAAATTTGCTTGCTACGCTTTCATGCAGGGCCGGGTGCAGCCGATGGCTAATCAACCACCATCTCATCTGGCAAAACAGGCGGCTGATCCGCCCCTACATCTGCCGCCGAAAAGGAAGGGTCATCTCCATCAGGCTCGTCGCCTTCGTCATCTGCAGCATCAGAGTCCGAATCCGGCACCTCGACTTTGTTCTTCCTCTTCCTTATCTTGGCTCCCTGGGAACCCTCATCCAGGCCGGTACCAACGATGAAACTGGTACCTGGGTTAAAACCGACAGGGGGCTGGTTCGCCATGACGTGGTACAGAGCAGCCATATATAAAATATCTAGTGACGCCTTGATAGCGGGAACTGAAAAAACGGTACGGGTATGGAATGTGTCATAGTAATGCCAGGCCCGGATGCCGTCTAGAAGGCTACCTTCAAACCCAGACAAGAGCTGGGGCTGTCTAGAAAAAGCTGACTATATCCAAATTACCGGGCAAACCTGCTAGGCAGATAGGGCTCCAGAAAGACAGTGTTATGATTGCGATACACCAGATGAGCGGGGCGGATATTTCGCAGCCACAGAAGCATCTGGCAGTCCAGAAGTCGAGGGGGCCCAATACCATCAAGATGGACAGCCGTTATTTCCTCATCAATAAAACGAGGGACAGATACGAAAATGTTGTACATGTCTGCCCTCGCCAGTGCCATCCGGCAAGCACGTATGATCTCGAATTCCCAAGACTCATTACGATAGCGGAAGATAAAAGAGTCGTCATCAGTTACGCCGTCTTCAGAGCCCGGTCTCATCAAAGACGGATAATGCATCAACAGTCACCCCATCAAATAATGATAGGGTAGCTCGGTCCGTTCAAAATCTTTTGTCACATCGCGAGCAATAACCTTGGATATGAAAGTACGAAGGCCACGGTATATGCTGCACACCATGGGCGGGAGGAGAGCTAGCCGGACTCGCAAAACTAACTTCACAGCCAGAAGGATAAAATTGCAACTGATCCTCTCGATGGAACCAGCTCCGCCCGAGACTACACAGTTTCACAGCCATATCATTAAGAATCCCGCCAGGAGCGCCTTCTCCGACAACTCTTAGGTGTCCTGGTAAAAATAACTGAAAGAGTTGGTCTGACTCCCGAACCTGTCACTAAAGGTGGCCACCCTCTTAGCTGACGACACTAAGGCTTTCACCGCCTCCCGGGACTGAGGACGGCGGGGAGTAACTTGACCTGAGGCATCCGTCGTGAAGAGATAGCGCACCCAGTCCTTGGTATGAGAGGCATTCCCTTCGGAGCTGTTCTCCTTTTTGGCTATTTGATGACATGTGCTATAATGGCACAATATCTCTTGATAAAGAGCCACGAAGCATGGATACCGCCTTTCCAACTCTTCGAACTCCTCGTTCGTGGGAGTATACGCCTCAAAAGCTTTGTCCCTCCAAGGAAGCTTGGAGATCGCATGCATTTCGTGGAGCGCAAGCCCCATTTCCCCTACGGGCGTATAGAAGGTCCCCGTACGGCGATTATACATCTCCAGCAGAGATATAAACGATCTCTTGTTTATAGAAAAGCCATGGCTTGTGCCCCAAATAGCATGGTAAAGACCAATCTCTTACAAAAAGGCCTCATACTTTTGCAAAATCCACGTAGAAAGATTGGTCCACGAGGGAATTGGATGTATCCAGCTGGGGAGCATCAATCGACCAATGGGATAGGATCCCTTCCGAGCAAGTTGGTTCATAAAAGTGTCGGCTGTAGAAAATGTGAAATTGGGACCCGGCATATTCAAGAACGTACCCGGGGCCAATCCCATAACATAACGGCTGGTGTGCACCTTGCCCGCACACACCGACTTCAGGCTGTTGTTATAATTGATGTCTCCCACAAACATCCTACTTTGGGTAGAGTTAAAGAATCTTCCATCTTCCGGTCTAGTGGGAGCATATTGAACCAAGACAAAGGAAAGTGACGCTCCATCTGGGGGATGCGGATCGCCATCCCGTTAGAAACAAAATTCCAGTTCTCTGACACCTCCAGAATCTGACTGTTCTTCACAGTCAAGGCGTCTCCAAAGAAGAATACGGTCTTCAAGTATTCCTCTTCTAATTTTCCCGAGTTTATCATAGCATTAAGAAAATAGAAAGGCTGATTCTTGAGGGCATTCGATCTCGCCGGGGGCTCGTCACTCAGAAACTGGTCAGCCATGTGTTGGACTATATGGTCGTAGCTATAGCCCAGAGCAGCTTGGGCGCTGCCTACCAGGAGCGCTCCAGCAGCATTAACCGACAAATTCACTGAGAAGAAGATAGAAAAAGATAAGTTAAAAGGATGGACAAAAAGGAACTAATGGGTGCTTTCAAGCTCATGCAGCTCCAACTTAACAAAGCCTCATGCGGCTCAGGAGAACACTTATGCGGCTCCAGCTTACTGAAGCCTCATGCGGCTCAGGTCCAATGATCCTTAGCCACCGACATTCAAGAATGGGCAATCATTGTAAATCCTAATGAGGCCCCCCACTCTTATAAATAGTAGGGTGCCATTCCCTTACAAACACACACACAGAGAGATACGGAAAGGGAGATAGAGACATACACAGAGACAGAGAGAGATATACAGAGAGAGACATAGAGAGCCAGAGAGCCTGAAGAGAGAGCATTTCTTCATCAACGCCCAGCAGTTCTTCTACAGAGCCAAGGCTGCACCCGATCGTCCAAGGAGTAAGGCAGAGCTGCCGTCGCTTTCCCGAGCCTCTACCGTCACCCCCAGAATTCAAAATAAATAATTGTACGTAGATTGCTGTACCTAGGTTTTCGTCCCTAGGATTTCTTTGTACAAGCGAGTTTGTATTGTGAAGTAAAAGTCCAGTCCTTCGATAATTGTTCTATTCTTTTATATTTCATGGCAAACAGCCACATGTCACCTCCTTTGGTTATTTTAATAACCACCTGAGATCTCGTTTGAGGAGAATCTCAACACCTGCCACATGTCAATGCCGCAGAAGCCCACACCGTATGAGGACGGCAGATTCCTTCATATCTAGAATCCCTAATGCATGTTACATATGTGTCCCTCTCCTCTATAAATATGAGAGGTTTTTCTCCAACAACATGATCGATAAGGGGAAGAAGATCCACATAATTATCAAAATCTTCAACTTCAATGTCCTCTTGATCGACAACCCTAGAGTTCTATCGAAGGCACCAGAAAGTCAGATCAAGTCTCATATCATTATCGGATCATCAATGGAGTAAAGGTGTCATTGTAGTGCTCGATCTCTACCCCCATACTTTTCCAAAAACTTTTGTACTTATATTTCTTTGCATAAAAATCGATTGTACTCTTTTTTACGTCCAATATACAAAAAGTTCATTTAATCTTTTATTATGTCGAACAAGATGGCGACTCTGCTGGGGATGATGAAGATCACCGTAGCTCAAAGAAAGACTCGCCTTTATACGATCCTCTTATAGGAACCAGCATATTCTCAAGGATCTTCTGGAATGCTCGGTAGTCAACTTTTTGTGAGTTGAACAGGCTCCCTGGACTTTACGAACTCTCTTTACTTATTTCTATTAGTGCCCTGCATAAGGCAATTCGTAAAACCAAAGAAGACTCAACGTACCTGGGTGCCTAAGGTGACTGCGACGAGCAGCACGACGGAAGGGGCTGCATCTCAGACCCCTTTCGTCGATGAAGCCCCAAAGATCCCTTTGAGTGCTGATGCCAGATGATCTCTCTCATATCCCATGCTCGGGAAACACAGAGAAGATTACAACAATCCTAGGGCAAGCGTGACAAAGGCGCAACGTCGAATGGAGCAGATGACGGCTCGCCCGCTCGTGGAGGATGCTGCACCGGTAAGAACTTCTGTCTTCGACAGAATAATCGGCCTATCAGGTATGGCCGTATTGGATTTCGAATACTACGCATCATCCAATAGTGGTAGGAGGAGATCCAAGGCAGCACTCGTCCCATACGATCAAAGTGCTACGCCGATGGCGGACCAGAGGCCTGCGTTCACAGTAACGCGTGCAGCCGATGGAAAGCTATACAAGACCATTCCAGACTCTTCGAAGCCTCGTACGGTGGAACCCCATCATCCCTTGAGCACCCACTCGCACTACTCAAGGCCGGGGGTACGTAATCAGCGACTCTCTGATCGAGACATACTCAGACCTCATCCATAGGAACTTAAAGGAAGAATGCCTTCTTTATATCTCTTCGGCTGCGCACAGCACTCCTGTGTACATGAAGGAAGTAGAGGCATAAAGACTTCGTCTGCTCCCTGCGAACGTAGAATAAGAGAACAATCTGTGACGCAGTTGGTGTCTAAATGAAGACCCAACTGTACTCAGATTACCATCAACTGCTGCTTTGTCAAGCAAATCCATCACCGCCAAAGAGGAGGTCCGTCTTTCAAAGGATGCGATCAAGTACTTGTGAGAAAGAAGAAGAGCTCCGCGTTTCTTCATACAATATTGTACGGGACACTCCGTCCCAGAAGAAGCTATCCAAGAAAGCCCTTTCCTCATTTGGTAAGTCAAAAAATCGGCCTAGGGGTAGCAAGAAGCATGTGCCCAAAGAAGACGTGTTCCAACACATGTGTTGTAAGGACCCAAATTTTTTATAATTATTTTTTTATCTATTTTATATATTTTCTATTTATTAAATTAGATTTTTATTTTTAATTATGACTATAGATGTACTTTTATGTAGTTTTAATTTTTGAAGCACAATAATTATTAATTTCTCAAATATATCCCCATCATTGTATTCTAGACGAGTCTATCTTTAGTTTGATATATCATGTCCCTTCCAAATGTGTTCCCGTGTGCTATATTTTTTCATGTGGAACTTTAAGGATAAAATAGTCATTTTAGTCTCTACCCTAAAATTTGACTAGCTTTCCAAATAGCAATTAAGGCCCAACTTCGATCCAAATCATTTGACCCAATATATAATTTTTGACCCATTTTGAGCCTACTACGCACATGTCCATGGTGTGCCACACAATTCAGTTCCCATGTGCTAATTCATCTTAAGTGGCACACAAGTCTAAACTATAGATATATTGGACTCAAATCGATCACAAAAATTCTACGACCCAAAACTAGTCCAACTAGGGACCCGTGGTGCCCCAAATCCTATAACTACTTTCCTATTTTTGAACCAATTTAAATCATAGGAGATAGAATTGGTGTATCTTTTAGAATATATAATTAAATCCCACCAAACCAAATCCTACTCCACTCCAACTTCTTTCGTCTTACGTGAATCCCTCCCATCTTGGATTTATATAACTTTTTATATTTTTCTTTATTAAAACCCACAAATTTCTTTTCTATTTTTGCACTTTTCTTTCCATCCCATAGAAACTCATCACCTCGACCTCTTCCAACCCTCATATCACCTTCATCTCAACCCTAAGACACCCTGTAATACTCCGACAGCTTTCCAAGGATCCTAAGCCCCTAATTTGATCGATACGAGGCGCAAAAGGCACCCGAAGTCGACTAAATTAGTATTGAATTCGTCACAGCAGGTTAGTCAACTCGTAGACGAGATTTCATCAACTTTTTCTCTTCCGTTTTACTTCAAACCAATTCTGACAGTTACCTTTGTGTGTCTACTCCAACCTTTAATCGTTGAATTCCCCAGTTCCAAGCGATTTGTTCGTGGCATCGATTCTATGATAGGGTGTCCAAAACTGACGAATCTGGTTGTGAGCCTTTTTTTACCTATATAAGGTCAGTTTCTAACCATCTTATATTTTTATTCAGAATCTAGATGTCGATACCTTTTCGACGCATATCTGTAGGACAGGTTTCGCATCCGTTTGCTATTTTTAAAAATTTATGACATTTGTCGTGCCACCGAACTCCGAAAAATTCTGCTTTCCTTGTGTCCAAAAATGTCAAAACTCCATGAAATGATATTGAACTTTATGTTGTGCAAGGTTTAACATTACAAATATTATTTTCACTATTTTTTGAAATTTTTAAGAATTTAATATTTTTAAATATTTATTGTTTTGGGCCTCAAATCGCAAACCAAGTATAGGAATAATGTTGTAGAATCAATACAAATCTTGTACATATATTTTTCTATGTATAAAATATATTATTTATTATTATATAATATTTATAAATATTTTCCAGAATTAAAAATGATATTTTATGTTAATAATATATTACTTTTATATGTAGATTTAATATTATATATGTTATATTAAATAGAGTAGTCAATACGACTAGTTTTGGTATAAATATATTATTAAGGTCTATATATGGTAAGTACATATATAGTAAGTTATTAATCTATATTATGTTCGTATTTTGGAATTCGAGCGTCGAAACTGAGATCTGTCAATTCCAGTGATCTCACATCGCTAAAATTGATAAAGCGACCGTACGGATCGCCAAAATAAGATGTTAACCTTTTGGTTAATCGTCTTGTCTCGGTTCGTGTGGCAAAGGTTTTATTAAATAAATTACGAGATGCAAACGTAATATTTGAACCTAGTGTTTGTAATCCATAATATTAACGAATAGTGATCATAGAGATTAGTATAACCTAGCTCTAGGTGGTATAATTAATAAAATGGTTTATGTAGGCCTTATACGACTTAGATTGACCCAAGCTTTCTAAGTAGGAGTGGTTAGTCATAATTGTATTTGGTAAATAATGCATATTTGTTTATGATTTTGGTTGGTAGATATTGCACAGTGTATGATTCATTCGTTCATGGATGGTTCGGGTACATTTTGGTTCTGCACTCTCCGCACAGATTGGACAAAAGTCCAGGCAAGTACACATTGCCAAACTTTATAGTATTTACATGCTTTTCTATAGTTACATTCCTTCTTGCTTGGTTATATATTTCTCTTACTTTTTTTATTACTTTCTAGTTTAATGTGCACGTAGATTGTTACTTTTTATTTCCATATTTACTTGTTCTATCTTTCCTATCCCGTTCGTGTCTAGTGACAATATTGATATGCCTGTGCAATGTTTTCCTTGACCTGTTTGACCCGTACTTGACTTGGACATGACTAGATAGACTTGAGTTCCTTGTACCTTAGGAGAGAATTTTTTATTAGCTGTGGCTATACCTCTATTGTTAATGCCTCCCCGGGCTATGATAGAGCACCTGTTATAGGACTGTTAGTGCCTCCCCGGGCTGCAGTTTTTATAACATGCAGCTATAGCCATGATTAATTATTATATTCTCATGACATGTCACCATCTGTAGAGTTCATTTTTGTGTTATCCTTTCCTCTACTTGTTATTCCTATTTTTTCTTGCATGTTATTTACTGTACAGTAGGCATGTATATTATGTGTCTTGCTAGTCCTCTGAGGACCTGATGATCTCTCCAGGTATTAGATGAAGGTATGGTACACTGATGGAGGATGATTGCTACACCACGACTGCAGGTATATTTAGTTGATGTTTTTATCTTTCTCTTCCGTAATTAGATTGTCCTATATTTGATTCTTGCTTCATTATAGCTTGGTGTTGTAATTTTTTCTAGCTTCTTCATGATAAATGTGTTATTGGAGATCCACTCTAACATATTTATCTATTTTATAGAATCAGTACATTATGGTCTGATTAGCCTTACTGTACTTGATTTACTATTGTTATCGATATTTAGTGGATTGAGATATAGTTGGTCTATAATAACCAGACAGCTTATACGTATTCGAGCTGGACTGGGGTCCTTTCGATGCGTAGCCGGCATATATACGTACCATAGTCCTATGTATTTTAGGACTGGGACGTTACATATTTTTTTGGTGGCCCACGCAAGTCGAGTTAGCCATTTCGGTTACGTTACTGTGCCGAATGGGCCTGTGAACATGACTAAACCCTTAGGAATCTCATTCCACAACTGCCTTGACAATTCTTTAGAAATTTCTCTATCATCCTTGAACTTCGCATTTGCTCTCGATTATTCTTCCCTTGTATTCTCATGTCGTTACCTCTCGTCTCTTCTTATTTTGGAGTGACGAATGATCGTGCAATATAGAATTTATCAAAATATTTTTTAGTTATAGTGTAAGTAGTTTGCTTATTGTATTTTGATTGCTCGATAGATAGGAAGGATTAGAGATGCCATGTGCCATAGGTATCTAGTGGTATGGATTTTTTGTAACTAGTATGCTAGGGTTATAAAATTTTAAGCCATTATGTGTTTGATGGGATAGTGTGACCAAAGGTGGGTAGACATCCTCAGTATAGAAATAAATATATGGTCATACTAGGTTACGCCCTTTTGGTAGGCACTTGATCAAGAATAGAGTGATAGTTTAAGTGCAGAGATTGGCCCTTTATAAGAAGAAACAAAAATAGCCTAACCTAGCCTATTTACTATTAGGCCCTATCAGTCATGAAGTTAGGATTAGACAGAATGGTAGGTATCGCTTAGCTTGGCCAGGTAAAAAGAGACTTATCCAAAAGTGGTAATAGTATGGATATGAGGATATAGCTAGATGTTTAGATTAGATGTACAATTTAGAAGTTTCATAAGCTCAACCTAGATAATCCCAATAACATATGAGGATCCCTAGTAGGTAAATAAGTTGGCAACCTTTAAAATTTAGGAAGAAGTTAGTAGCCACGGATGGTAGAAAAATAATTACTGATAGTTGAATAAGTATTAGCTTGCCAGTTATTTCTTTTAGGCTAGAGTGGCAATCTTTTAGACTATGTTTCTTAAATATTTGAAGACCATAACAATCATTGTTCGGTGGTTGAAAATCGTGTTCTCCCGTATCATTATTGGGTTGTTGAATTTCGAGTACGAATTCTTTTAAGATGGGTAGATTGTAAGGACCTTAATTTTTTAGAATTATTTTTTTAAATCTATATTATATTTTTTCTATTTATTAAATTAGATTTTTATTTTTAATTATGACTATAGATGTACTTTTCTATAGTTTTGATTTTTGAAGCACAATAATTATAAATTTCTCAAATTTATTCCCATCATTATATTCTAGACGATTCCATCTTCAGTTTGATATATCATGTCCCATCCAAACGTGTTCCCTTATGCTATATTTTTTCATGTGAAACTTTAGGGGTAAAATAGTCAATTTAGTCTCTACCGTAAAATTTGACTAGCTTTCCAAATAGCAATTAAGGCCCAACTTCGATCCAAATCATTTGACCCAATATATGATTTTTGACCCATTTCGAGCCTACTATGCACATGTCCATTGTGTTCCACTCAATTGAGTTTTCATGTGCTAATTCATCTTAAGTGGCTCACAAGTCTAAACTATAGACGTATTGGACTCAAATCGATCACAAAAAATCTACTGACCCAAACTAGTCCAACCAGGGACCCGTGGAGCCTATCCTAGGGTATCCTAACCTATTAGACATATCTTAGATTATTTTTTTTGGATTAATATGCAGCCACATTAGTCAAATCTAATTTAAATGAAATCATGTAACAACTTTCCTATTTTGGAACCAATTTAAATCCTAGGAGATAAAATTGGTGTATCTTTTAGAATATGCAATCAAATTCCACCAAACCAAATCTTACTCCACCCCAACTTCTTTTACCTTACGTGAATCTCTCCCATCTAGGATTTATGTACACTTTTTATATATTTCTATATTAAAACCCTCAAATTTGTTTTTTCTATTTTCGCACTTTTCTTTCCACCACATAAAAACTCATTACTCCGACCTCTTTCAACCCTCCTACCACCTTCATCTCGACCCAAAGACACCCCCTAACACCCTGGCACCTTTCCAAGGAGCCTCAGCCCCTAATTCGATCGATATGAGGTGCGGAAGGCACCCGAAGTCGACCAAATTAGTGTTGAATTCTTCACAGCAGGTTAGTCAACTCGTAGATGAGATTTCATCAACTTTTTTTCATCAATTTTACTTCAACCCAAATCTGAGAGTTACCTTTGTGTGTCTACTCCAACCTTTGATCTCCGAATCATCCAATTCCAAGCGGTTTGCCCGTGGCATCGATTCTACGACAGGGTGTCCAGAACTGACGAATCTGGTTGTGAGCTATTTTTCACCTATCTAAGTTCATTTTCTAATCTTCTCATATGTTTATTCAGAATATAGAAGTCGATACCTTTCCAACGCATATCTGTAGGATAGGTTTCGCATCCGTTTGCTATTTTTATAAATTTATGATATTTATCATGTCACCAAACTACGAAAAATTCTGCCTTTCTTATGTCTAAAAGTGTCAACTCTCCATGAAACCATGTTGAACTTGATGTTGTGTAAGGTTTAACATTATAGATACTATTTTAACTAATTTTTGAAATTTTTAAGAATTTAATATTTTTAAACATTTATTGTTTTGGGCCTCAAATCACAAACGAAGTCTAGGAATAATGTTATAGAATCAATACAAATCTTGTACAGATATTTTTCTATGTATAAAATATATTGTTTATTATTATATAATATTTATAATATTTTCCAGAATTAAAAATAATATTTTATGTTAATAATATACTACTTTTATATGTAGATTTAATACTATATATGTTATATTAAATAATGTAGTCAATTCGACTAGTTTTGGTATAAATATATTATTAATGTCTATATATGGTAAGTACATATATAGTAAGTTATTAATTTATATTATGTTCGTATTTCGGAATTCGAGCGTCAAAACTGAGATCCATCAATTCCAGTGATCTCACATCGCTGAAATTGACAAAGCAACCGTATGGATCGCAAAAACAAGATTGTTAACCTTGTGGTTAATCGTCATGTCTCGATTCGTGTGGCATAGGTTTCGTTTTATGAATTATGAGATACAAACGTAATATTTGAACCTAGAGTTTCTAGTCCATAATATTAACGAATAGTGATCATAGATATCAGTTTAACCTAGCTCTAAGTGGTATGATTAATAAAATGGTTTATGCAGGTATTATACGACTTAGAACTACCCAAGCTTTCTAGGTAGGAGTGGTTAGTCATAATTGTATATAGTAAATAATGCATATTTGTTTGTGATTTGGGTTGGTAGATAGTGCAAGGAGTATGATTCATTCGTTCATGAATGGTTCGGGTAGATTTTGGTTTTGTACTCTCCGCACAGATTAGACAAAACTCCAAGCAAGTACACCTTGCTAAACTTTACAGTATTTGCATGCTTTTCTATAGTTTTATTCCTTCTTGCTTGGTTATATATTTTTGTTGCTTTATTTATTACTTTCTAGTTTCACATGCACGTAGATTGTTACTTTTTCTTTCCATATTTACTTGTTCTATCTTTCCTATCTTGTTCGTGTCTAGTGGTAGTATTGATATACCTGTGTAATGTTTTCTCTGACCTGTTTGACCCGTACTTGACTTGGACATGACTAGATAGACTTGAGTTTCTAGTACCTTAGGAGAGAATGTTTTATTTCTCGTGGCTGTACCTCTATTGTTAGTGCCTCCCCGGGCTATAATAGAGCACCTGTTATAGGACTGTTAGTGCCTCCCCTGTCACGACCCGCACCCACTGTGAGGGTACGAGTACGTAACAACGCCCAAACTACGCCGCAGTGTCGACGGTAGAACGTTGTCCTAGGTCAACATCTAATAATATAAAGGTACCTGTACAGTATATACACTCCGAATGGAGGTGACATAACAAATACAGTCTCAATCACATCTAAGGTAGAGCATGATAAAAGATAGATAGATAGATAAGAACAGAATGAATCCACAGAGAAAACAATCCAGATAAAGTCTAAGTTAAATACATATCCAGTAACATCTCATAAATAAACTCCCAGTATATACAATAATATATCAATGAGAAGATAAGGTGAGAGTCTAAACTAGCAGTCTAGACCAGTGGTGGTAGATCCTCTACTGCAAGTGGGTCCAAGTCATAAGTGTCTAAAGCTGTACCATAGTGGGTAGACACCAGAGCCTCATTATTCACTATAAAATTTTCAACAGGTCCAGTCAGGACGGAAGCGAGTACAGTACATCTAAACAAAATCATAACAGGTTATGAAATATAAATATGCTAGAGAGTAAGATACAGGAAACTGAAGAAATAACATGATAAAAAGAGAGAGACTGTAAGTAAATAGCTACAATATATAGAGAACTAACAGTGCTAGTGATTCAGAGCATAAGATGGTTATGTAAACGACACGATGTTGTACACGAGTAATCTACAGAGGTTTGTACACGAGTAATCTACTGGATTGATTACATAACCACTTCTCCTCCCCCGCCCCAATCAATACACAAGGATCTAGCTAAGTTATGTTATTGTATACGAAGGTCATGTGAATACATGATTATACACGATTCACACGTTTCGTACACAAATATCATGAATACAAGGAGTACACGATGCTCACGATAAAGTACATGAACATGAATACCTGATGTATTCGCTAAGGGGATAACATCGCACAACAAGATCCATATAGTACTAATCCGTGTTACCAACGTGTCAGCATCATGCAAAGTAATCTAAAGCAGGAATATAATCCTAAACAAGATATGAAATGATCAGAGAATGTACTCGCCTGCTATCTGAATGTCCAAAATGAAACTACTGTCCGAGGAGTGGTGTCTGGCTCCTATTAGAACAGCATAAGTCACAACAAGTCCAGAATGGTAATAAGATACACTATAATGCATTCTACATGAATCTAGGTCAATCTAGACCAAAGTCAACTCTTGATCAACTCTGGTCAACCCTAGAAGTCAAACTAGGTCAACCAAGTCAAACCTAAGTCAAACAAATCTATACTAGTCTAACTAGTCTATTCTAGGTCTAACAAGGCTATACAAGTCTAATCTAGACTCTATACTAGGCATTCAAGCCACCCATAGGCTATAGGCTATACCATGCCTATAAACAAAACCATACTCACATAACACAAGTCAAAATATATCTAATATAAAAATACACATTAGCATATATGTTACCTATAATCTATCACACATATATATATATCATATATATAATAGTACACACACATTACATAATATATAGGATATATATATACATCACAATTTCATATATATATACCTTCACATATGTATAGGGAATAGAAAGACACATGTGCTCATGTGTCAAGTGTGTATGTGTGTGGAAATACAAGAGACATGTGTGTGAAAGAGTGAGTGTCAAGAGAGTACAAGAGTGCATGTGTGTGTGTTAGACATGAGAGTGTGGGTTCTTGACATGTCCAAGAGTGTACATGAGGTAGCAGTAAAGTGACAGGAATCAGTGAGTAATAAAACAATGTGGCATGGCATGAGGATGTGTGTTAGTGAGGGTGAGAAATCAGTGAAACTGGAAATCAGGGAATGGAAAACCTGTGTGTGTATCATGTAGGAAACAGTGAGTACAAAAGGGAAATTCAGTACAGGATATTAAGAAGCTCCATTCTCAGGTTTAAGAAAGAAATAACAGTGAATACATTCTCTGTTTTTAGTCTATTTCGAAATCCAACACATTATTCAATCTCATTCCCAAACCAAAAGCCCAATTCAAATTGAAATACTAAGCTAACATAAACAACCAACATGTGGGAGTAATTAGCAATGAAACACATCAATAAAACTGGAATTAAATGTTCAAAAAATACTGAAAACCCAAGATAACAGAACATGGTATCAGTCGAGAACAATTTAAAAACTCAACCTAAGTCCAAATCCTTATTTTCAAACCATAAGCCTCATTCGAATGTAACATTAGCTAAACATGAAATAACAATCCTGTGGGGACATTTAATCAGTGATAACAGCAATTAAAACTGGGATTAACAAGTTAGGAAAATACTGAAAAAGCAATGTATCAGAGAATATCAGTTAACAATGAAATTTAACCCAATTCGAAACCAATTCACATCAACCACTAAACTATCATGTAAACCTAATCTAACATAAATCATACATCATATTTAGATCTAATTTAGCAAATAAAAATGCTAATAAAATCATTTAAAATTGAATTCAAAACAGTGAACCAAAATACACTGATACACGTACAGTGCACTTCCCATGCACGTGCGATATCGTGTCTGACACGACACGAGAGGTCGTGTAACTTGACACATGTGATGTCAGTGGTTGCCCCATCATGTGTGTCAAGTATTTCGTGTCGACGTGTCGTGTGCTGCTCGCAAAGGACCTCGAGCATCAGGGCAGCTACAGTGCCCGCGCGTGCGCGTGTGCATCCGCGTGTTCGTGTGTCTGTGGCGACACGATTCGACACGAATACAATCTCAGAGCAATGGAATCACATAAGCGAAGTTAAAACCTAAATCCCTATTAAAAAATATCCCTGAAATCAGATCAAAATGTCCTTTGGGGCATTTCGTCAAACACATATTCATGAACTGATACGTGTCCGATACGGACACGTATAGGACTCGAAACCTAGGGTTAGCTAGTCCTACAGTTAGGTTAGGCCTAGGGCTTCCTTGATATGCAATAAAAATAATATTTTATGGTGTAGATTTGAATTTACCTATGGGTGTGCAAAGGCTCAAAAAGCCCCAAATAAGAGGGGATCCTCAAGCCACCAAACTCTCCCAAATTGTTTCTCCCCTAAAATTTCCCAATACCAACAACAAGTAAACTAAATTTAGAGCCTATTACAATTGGTTTGGATGGAAAAGGAATTGAAATGAAATTTCTAGGAATTAATGAAGATGGAGACTCACCTCTTTCTAAAACTTGCAAATATTCCTAATGGAGGCTAGCCCTAATTTCTAGGAGCATTAAATAGGGGAGGAAATGACCTAAGTGGCCGGCCAAGGTTGTTGGGCTAGGGCTAGGGCTCCACTAGTGTTGGGTTGGGCCTCTAAGGCTTTAAGTCATAAGTCATGACTTGTGAAATTACAAGTCATTTTCTATTCGATTTAATTCCTAATTTCTCCAAATAATTCTAATGAGTTAAAAGTCACTAACTTAGTTCAAGCTAGGGTTCCATAACCTAACCAAATAGTCATAACCTAGGTTAGCCTCTAGGACAGTCTCCAAAGTCCACACTAGTCAAAGTCAAATATAGCACCAAATCAAATATACTAAAAATCACTTAAAAATTCTAATATATACAATTAATACTAATAATTCCAAAATTTTAAAAATGACCAAAATACCCTCAAGCTAAAAAGTGGTAGTGACAAATCTACCCCCCTTAAAATAATTTCATCCTCGAAATTAAAGGGGAAACTAACTGCTGAGAAGGATAGAAAAGTATACCTCAAGGTCCAAAAAGATAGGGGTACCGCTCGCGCATCTCATCCTTCCGCTCCTAAGTAGACTCTCATGGAGAATGATGCCTCCATGCGACACGTACCAAGGGTATCACCTGGTTTATACGCTTATCTCAATAGACGTCAACTAATATCAGCTTTGCCAAAACGTAAGAACCCTATGCCAAGGGCCAATCTGCATCAAAAGCCAAAGTTTGAAAAGAAAGACCGTTCTACCTATGTTAATGAGTTGAGTACATCTTTGTACACTCAAGAAACCAAGCACCTGAAGAATATGAGACATGTTCCTAACATCATTATGGAATATGTCCAACCGACTTCTTCTCGTCCTGTGGTTGTAACTGATCTCCGGCAACGTCTTACACAAAGACGGAAAACTACGAGAATGCTTTCCTCACCTCCAAATCGCGCTTCAAATCGCCATTGCCTACATGAAGTTGTCATCAACTGTTATTGCCAATCGGCTCGACGATCTGTCTTCGATCGTCTGAACTATGCTTCAACTCCTGAGCATTTAATAGAAGACGAAGATGAACTATTATATGCTTTTATTAACATGACTTCTCAAGGCACTGGGGTGGGAAATGTCCAAGACGTAATGTATCCTGTAATCTTAGTCAACAATACTTAGACCAGATCCTTGCATCCAGTGAAGGTGTCTTTCAATACACAAGATCAATAAATAGACATTTGATCCAAGGTGTCTTTAATCAAGAAGATCTCCCTATCACCCATATGGGAGAGGACTCTCTTTCAGAGTTTGATGCAGATAGTGAAAGTTCTGAACAAACTATCTCGTCAATAGCTGCAGGAGAAGTGACGTCATATACCATTACAGAAGATCAAGATGCATCTACATCAACCAGCCAAGAGCAACGAATTGTTGTATTAAAAGACAAATTAAAAACCATGGCAGAAATGGTTACAAGCATGCATACCATAATGGTAGCTCTGTCACGACCCGCACCCACTGTGATGGTACGAGAACGTAACAACGCCCAGCCTACGCCGCAGTGTCGGCGATAGAACAACGTCCTAGGTCACAACATCTAACAATATAAAGCTAAGGAGTTTATACTCCCCGAATGGGGGTGACATAGCAGAATGTAAACTCAATCACATCTAAGGTAGAACATAATTGAAGATAGATAAAACATGAAATCCAAAAGAGATACAGCAGATAGAAGTCTAAGTGTCTAAGATACACAACCCAGAAATACATCTCAAAGCTCAAATACAGTAATCCATAAATACAACTCAAGACAACTGAAAATAAACTATGAGCAAAACCCTAGCTATCTATACAACCTCTACTGTGTCTCCTCTAGGCTAGCAGGCAACCTCCAGGCTATCTGTAAAATTTATCAACAGGTCCAGTCAGGACAGGAGCGAGCATAATACATCTCAACAGTTCATAGCATGTTAGAAAATATAAACATGCAGTAGAGTAAGATACATGATCTGAAAGAAATACACTATATAAACAGAGAGAGAACTATAATAAAAATATCTACTATAAATAAAGAACTAATAGTGGCTAGTGATGTAGAGTACAAGATAGCACATGTGAACAGAACAGATTTGTACATGATCTACACTAAAGAGTTTCACATGATCTACACTACTATGGAATTGTTCACATGACTACAAGCACTCTTCCGTTTTCCCCAATCAATACACAAGGATCTAAGCATGTTATGTTATTGTACATGATATCACATGAGGGCCCATGAAAGGGTGCACATGACAGTATACATGAGGGCTCCGTGAACATGAGAGTACATAATTCACAAGAGTGTACATGTATGGTGAAAGCACATGAGTACATGATGAAAGTGAAACGCACATGACACAATATACCCGATGCTCCTGAGGGGGATAACATCGCATGAAGAAATCCATATAGTACTAATCCGTGATAATGTCGTGACAGCATCAAGTAAGGTAATCTAAAGCAGGAATATAATTCTAAGCAGGATATGAAATGATCATAGAATGTACTCACCTGATAACCTGAACAGCTGATAAGTATAGGGGACCAACTGAAGCCACAGAGTCTTATTTAAAGCAACACAGGTTACAAGGTGTTCAAGTTGTAATAAATGAATCTCTACAAGCAATCTATATTATCCTAGGTCCTTCTAAGTCAAAACAACTCTAGGTCAACTCCGGTCAACAATCTAGTCAAACTAGGTCAAGTGTTGACTTACAGTTGACATTTGGTCAACTGGTCAACTCTGGTCAAACTGTGTTCTAGTCTAATTATTACAGATATAAAGTGTACTCGTTATCCGTACGTCGAAACTTATGACACGTAAATCGAGATAAGATGATCAACGGTAAAGTTGATAATCTTATTATAGTGATCCACGTGTCCACCTTGTCAATTTCAGCGATGTGAGATCATTGGAATTGACTGAGCTCAGTTTCGTTGTACTGATCCCGAAATACGAACATTATAAGAATTAATTATTAATTAATTATAAAAAGGTTAAAATCAGAGAAATTATCAACAAACATTGTCGGACGATGAAATAAACATTGCCAACGTGTCCAGAATGATCAAATTAGCTAGGATAGCCTACCCATCAGTCCAATTTGGACACAAAGGCAAAAAGGTAATTTCGGATCAAAAACGGTATCCGTGTCGGAGCCGTTTTGCACCAAAAAATGTGCAAGAAAATAAGTCTATAAAATATAACAAATTATATGTCCACGAAACCAGAATGACGATACGAACCCAACGATATCTCCAGAATTGGATTCCGTTGACCCGATCTTAATTTGGTCCGTTGACCAGAACTTGAAATTCCGGTTTGCACAGAAATGCGTTCCAGAGTCAATGTTCTCAAAACTCAGCAAACTACATTTCAACGAGTCCATAATGACAATATGAACTCAACGGTGTATCCAGAATAGGATTCCGATGAGCCGATCTCAAAATGATCCATTGACCCGGATATTGGTATCCGACTTGCACCGAAATACGTGCCGGATCGAATATCCACCAAAACCTAGAAAATTATATGTCAACGAGTCCAGAATGACGATACGAACTCAACGGTATATCCAGAATTGGATTTCGATGAGCCGGCATCAAAAAGTCTCGTTGACCCGGACTGTGGGACCCACTTTTGTACCGAAATACGTGCCAGGGCCCACGTCCTTCAAATTTAACAAATTTTATACGAAAACATGCCAGAACGATGCCACGAGTCTACTGGTGGTGTCAGAAATGAAATTTGGAGTCCCGTATTCAAAAATGGAATTTTACAAGCTGAAAATTATGAATTCGGACGGCCAAATTTGGCGTCGAATTCAACCAATCAAACAAGCTCATAATGAAACGAAACTGGAGTGGTAGCAAGAGGGTTATACCATCTTCGCACAGAAACTGGTAGCACGCCAAATGGAGCTGCGGTGGAGGAGATACAAGCTGACGAAGTTTACTCCGCAAAACTGTCCAAATTTAATACAATTTAAACGGTCAAATTGGTGGCTGGTTTTGAGGCATCAAACGATAAAATCAATGGATGAAAATTGACAGGAGTGAAGGTGGTTATACCGAGATTGTGATGGAGTAAAGAAAGCGCCGATCCAACGGTCGGATTTCTCGAAAAATGCGTGCGAAGTAGCTGCGATGGAACGCAAATTCTGGATCGATCCCGCGTGCGTCACGACGGAACTTCGTGCGAAACGCACGAATCGCCTCGACGGCGCGTCCCGGAGGACAGTGGCCGCCATGGGAGTGCTTTTCGGGGGGAGGGGTGCACCTGCGTGGGGTCGCCGGAGGCACGGCGGCCGGCAGCGGCGCTGTACGCGTGTGCCAGGGGATGTGTTCCGGCCACGCTGATGTGCGCTGCTGCTGTTGCAGCGATGCGGGGCTGCACGGCACGGCTGGCCCGGCGGAGACGCGATGGCGCGCAGCGGACGTGGTGGTGGTCACGGTGGTGATGGTGGTCGGGTGTGGTGAGGGTGGTGGTTGAGCCATGGTGGTGGTGGTTATGATGACTAAGGTGGTGGTGATGGCTAAGGAGGATGAGGAAGAAGAAGATGGAGGAGGCTGGATGGAGGTGGCCGACGGCCTGGCCACGGCGGAGGGAAATAGAGGTCGGCCATGGGGATGGCTGGGCTCGGCATGGGAGAAGGTGTTGTTGGTGTGGGTGTGAGAATATTAGAGTTTGAGAGAGAAAATATTTGTGGAGAGGGAGAATTAGTGAAAGAGGGATTGCCTAAAACTTAGGGCCGGCCACATGTGAGGAAGGGGTTGGGAAGTTTGGCTGCTATAGGGAAATGCATGGATAAGATTTGTTTGGAGAATCCAAAGGCCAAAATTTTATTATAGGAAAATTAGGTTATTCCTATAGGATTTAAATCAACAGAAATTTCTAATAAATATTAAAAATAGGTAGAATGAGTACTTAATATTTTTCGAGGATAATGAGGCTGAGGGTGTCATGATGGAGAGTAACATGGAGCTAGGGTTGGGTTCAGTGGAGCCGGGTTGGATCAAAATCAGACATGACGAATTAATCGAATTAAAATAGGTGTTGATGATCATGAGTAAATAAGTAGCACATGGGGATTGCAATAAATGGGACACAAGTGTCATGCGGGTAGTAGGCTCAATATGGGCCATGTCCATATTTGGGGTTGACAGGTTTTGGTCGACAGGGTACCCACAAATCAAGTTGGAAAATGAATGTGACACCGTAGGATGAAATAAAATCGGGTCACGTGTCAGGAAAGTTGTGCGAAGCAATTGGAGTACAAAATGACGTGTTTGGGTGGGACACGAAGGTCAAGGGTGAAGAGTGTCTCGAGTAGATCATGCATGAGAAGTTGGTTTCAAGGAAATGACTGGTCTGGTGCTCCCAATTCAAAAGTCACGGTAACGTGCTAATAATGATCAAGGAAAAGAGTGTGAAAATTAATTAATGATCAAATGGTCTAAATCGACCCAAAGTTCTGTGAAGCAAAAAGAGTACAAGGGAACAAGTTTGGATGGGATATTATATACCATCATGAAGGTAATCATGTCCACTACAAAACTCGTAAAGAAGGTTTCCATAGTTGAACATCCCTGACACTCCAAATATCAAAGGCACGAAAAAGTATATTTAAAAATAATAAATAGAATAATTATTTATTGAAACTAAATTAATTAGAAAAATTAAAAAAATTAACCCGAAATTCAGGGTGCTCACAAGCTCAACATACGATGCCTCCGATTGTAAACCCTGTTACAAATCCGGAGCTTATAGCATCTTATGTACGTGTTATTCTGGTGGTACCAGCCCCTCAGGTCGCTTCTGTGCCAACTCAAGCTGATCCAAGTCAGTCTGGCACTGGGGTGGTAATTACCATGCTGTTCCTCCTCCTAACACTCCTAACCAGCCCACCAATTCTCAAACATCAGGTGATGCAAATGAAGCTGTGAAACTCTTGCGTACCCAGTTTGAGTCCTTCAAGCAGAAGGATGGCCTACAAAGATTGGGCATCAAGCAACCATATCCTACAGAGTGGAAGGAGGTTCCATTTCCTCCTAAGTATAAACTCCCAACCATTATGCTGTTTGATGGTAGTACTTCTCCAAGTCAGTACATCAATCATTTCGAAGTGATGACTGATCAATTACAGCCAAATGATGCTCTCCTTACCAGAGTGTTCGTCGGTTGTTTAGCCGGTGCAGTATATGACTGGTATCGCAGCTTACTTGATGGTTGTATAACTTCTTTTGCCGGTTTCAAACAAATATTTTTGGAACAATTTTATGAGGGAGTCAACGACATGACAATGTCTGTCCTCATTAAAATTAAACAGAGGCATAATGAATCCACAGAGAGTTTTATTGAAAGATTTCGCCGAGAGGCACTCAAAATGCCTTTAGGTACTCCATCTGCTGTAACAATAGACACTTGCAAATCAAACTTGTTGCCTATTATCAGTATGTGGACGGGATCTACACAATTCCAGGATTGGCCTTCTTTCATTGTTAATGCAAAGGCGGCAGAAGTGAGTGCTGAAAAGTTCAAGCAGTTAGGAGTCCAGATGACTCACCCTAACTAAGATGAACATTCTACACCTGGGGGTAGTAATCGCCAGAATAACCACAAGAATAAAGAAACATTGGCCATCAATCTTAAAGACAAAGAGTCTTTAGCTGTCAATGTTACTCAAACGGCATCCACCCCATCAGCACCATTGCAAAAGTCAACTCGTCCAAAAGAAGAGTATTCTTTCGACGAAGATGATACGTTGAGTATCTTCGATTGCTTGATCAAAAGCAATAAGCTTCAGCTTCCAAAAGCAAAGCGACCAGAAGAAGTTGGTAAAACTGATCACCATAAATACTGTGTTTATCACAGATTCATAGGGCATCCAACCAGAGCATGTTATGTGTTCAAGGGCAAAATCTAAGAGTTGGTCAACTCTGGAGCAATTATTCTACAGCAGGACGAGAAAATAGTGACTGCTAATTTGGTTTCTCTCCAATTTGGCAATTTTCTACCACAACTCATACAAGATGGAGCTGTCCCTATTCTAAAGACTACTCTAGAAATTGTGAATATCCTGCCTCCTCAAAATGAAGGTCTTGTTCCAATGACAACTGGCAAAGGAGAGATTATATGGATCCATCAAGATCTGGTTGCAGAATTTGAAACGCCTTCCTCTTCTAAATAAAAGAAGCAATCCAAGTCTAAATCAAAGAACTGCAATATGGTATCCTTTGAACCATTAACAGAAGAAGAAATCCTAATGGGTGTAGGCCTCAAAAATGAAAGTCACGCTGAGTTGATCAAGACAGAGTCAAAAGTCACGCTCAGTTGATCCAGAAAATATAAACAAATCACGCTGGGAGACAACTCATCATTTGTCAAAGAGTAATTATGACTGACAATACGATAGTCGAAGAATATCTCTTCGTATGCCACGTATACACAGAATTCGAGAGATCATCGCCGTCTATTGCGTGATTTTCGAAATCTTCTTCAGCAAGACTCAGCCTTCGTCGAGTTGGCGTACCAAAAGGGTTTCTTGTCATTTAATGCGACTGACAAAGCAATCACTGTCAGAGATTTTGTGTCAGTTGAGACACGCCGAATCAAGACAGCTGGCAGTTCTATCTCAAGTCTGCGTGTATTTGTGATCTTCATCTCAAGTTTGCGTGGATTCTGAAGTTTTCTTCCTCAAGTTTGCGTGGATTTTGAAGTTCTTTGCCTCGAAGTCTGCGTGGATCCTGAAGCTTCCTGCCCCAAGTTTGCGTGGATTTTGAAGCTTTCTACACCGAGTTCGCGTGGATTTCGTCTTCAACAAGTCTGCGTAGATTTCATCAAATTGGAGTACGTGGCAGCCATGCCACTGATCTCTCGCCTGCGTGTCCTGTAACTTGCATACGACTCATGCATGATTGCCATGTGTCCAACAGTTACAGGCCACGTCCAGTAACTACTCACAGCCTTGTGTATGTTAAATCCTGCGTGATTTTTAACTAGGCATAGGCTGTGAAGACAGTTATCTTTTCAGTTATTATTCTTGACTCTATAAATAGAGTTCTTTTTCTTATTCATTGTACAGATACATTGATATCTACTGTCAAAATTTTGAGAGCTTTTCTTCTTCGCATAGTCCAAGGGATAAAGCGATCGTCTTCTAGATCGGATTCCTACAGTTATAATTTTCCCAGAAACATAACAAATAAAGAGAATTTCTTTATGGAAAACAAATTGGCGACTCTGCTGGAGAAAACTATCTCCTCTTTTGAGATGGCAACAACTCAATGCGATACTTCGTCAATCGGCTCGACGAAGAAGGTGATGACGATCCAATTCGATCAACTCGCCTATGAAGAAATGCAGCGGACTAAGAGTGGTAAGCCCACTACAGCCTCCATCATCACTGCCAAGTCGAAGGGACACTCTGTCTATGTCCCTAAGAATCAGTTGGCAGTCAATGGTGAAGTCTCTACCACAGTGTCTACTCCTAACACTGGCAAGAACTCCACTGCAAGCACGCACACTCTTGTGCGCTCGAAGATGACAGTAACCAAAAGTCACGCTGACTGTACTGGCTCCTTAGCCAAATCTGTTCTAGCGTGCAAATTCAACTCTAAAAGTCACGCTGACAGTACTGGCTCCTTAGCCAAATCTGTTCCAGCGTACAAATTCAACTCTAAAAGTCACGCTGACAGTACTGGCTCCTTAGCCAAATCTGTTCCAGCGTGCGAATTCAACCCTAAAAGTCACGCTGACAGTACTGGTTCCTTAGCCAAATCTGTTCCAGCGTGTAATTCTAAAATCAAAAGTCATGCTAACAGCTCTGGTTCCTTAGCCAAATCTGTTTCAGCGTGTATTTCATCAGAGAAGAATAACTTCTTAGTTATCTCTTCTTCTTTACCGAGTTCTACTAGAACTGGGGGTGGTCTTCCACACAAAGTCCCTTCGAAAAGGAATAACTCTTTAGTTGTTTCTTCTGCTCCTGTAGTTTTTACTTCAGGAACAGCTTTGACTGATACTTTTGTTAGTCAAAGGAAAAGAGATCGTCTTTTGACTACTTTTCCTTCTGGACATTCTATGTCTCAAAATTTGAATGAGTCTAAGAAGAAATATTCCTTAATATCTTCTTCTATGACTTCTTCAAATTGGGCACAGAATCTGTCCATTAAAGAGGGTCTGTTACCAACTCCTAATCAAAGCAGTGGTTCAACTCTTCCTTCTCTGCAAATATCCAGATCAATAGAAGGAAAACTCTATATTTCCAAAATTAATGTGTTACCTTCCACTGATTTAAGAACAAAACTCAGCACTTCTGGTGTTAAGAAACCATACCAATTGGATATGAAAATAAAAGATCCAGATGCAGAGTATACAAGAAATTATGTGGCTCATATTAATCACTCTTTGTATAATCAAGAGCCATCAAGACCCAAGAACAGGAAGTATACTCCTCAATCTTCACAAACAGATTTACGGGAATATCTTCAACAGAAGAGAAGGAGTAATTCTATGTCAAAGGAACATGCTGAATGTGACTTCTATCCAAGAGTCATAATTCAGTGCAGATGTCAATCAACGGCTCATGATCATGTTGATCATGAATGTGACTTCCAGCCAAGAGTCACAATGCAATGCAGATGTCAAACTAAACGACAATCTGTCTTCAATCGGATTCAGTGTGAACCTATGCCTGATGAAGATGAGCCTTTGTTTGCCTCTGTCAACATGACTTCTCGGGACACCGGGGGTAGAGTTGATAGTCCAGATGGAGTATATAGAAACACCAGAGCAAGAGTCCTGGCTTCTAGTCAAAGAAATTTGATCCCTGAAATTGATTCTGAATTCCTTGGAGAATCTAACTTCCCACCTCTTCCTACTGGGGGTAATTCTCCTATAGTTGACTTTGATGCACGAAGCAATGATTCAGAGCATACAACATCCACTATTTCATCAATAATCCCTCATACAGTCACGACTTACATGGTTGATGGGAATACTGATGAACCTTCTTCTTCCTTGACTCCTCAAGATCAAAGAATTGCTTCTTTGGAACAACAAATCAAGTCTATGGCTGATACTATGAAGTCGATGTATGAACTCATGGCAACACAGATGCAAAATCGACAGACTGTACCAGATGCCATACCAATAGACACTGATATGAGTCCAGTACAAGTTCCTCCAGCAGTACAATCCAATACTCCTGGACCAGCTCAACCAAACCCTAGTCTCTCTAGAGCTGGGGGTAGTGCTTACAATGCTGTTCCTCCTCCCAACTATTCTCTACAAGTTACAACTCCACAATCTTCCGGAGTTGTTAATGAAGAATTAAGGAATTTCAAAACTCAATTCGAGGCATTCAAACAGAAGGATGGTTTACAAAGGTTAGGCATCAAGCAGCCTTATCCGATAGAATGGAAGCAAGTATCATATCCTCCTAAATACAAGCCTCCCACTATCTCATTCTATGATGGAACCACTTCTCCAAGTCAGTTTATTAATCACTTTGAAGTGATGACTGATCAACTGCAACCAAGTGATGCCCTCCTTACTCGGGTATTTATTGGATGTCTCAAGGGAACGGCTTATGAATGGTATAGAAGTCTCCCAGATTGGAGCATTACCTCATTTTCCGGTTTTAAATAGATGTTTCTTGAAAGGTTCTATGAAGGGCTTAATGACATGACTATGTCTGCTCTTATTAGAATCAAGCAGAAAAATAATGAAACTACAGAAGAGTACATTGAACGGTTTCGAAGAGAAGCTCTGAAGATGCCTTTTGGAACTCCTGATGCTGTCACCATTGACACGTATAAATCAAACTTGTTGCCAATCATCAGTATGTGGACAGGGTCCACTCAATTTCAAGATTGGCCTTCCTTCATAGTCAGTGCCAAAGCTGTAGAAATCAGTGCTGAAACCTTCAAAGGTTTAGGAGTGCAGATGACTCCTAAAGAAACAGGACAAGGTGCTAACAATAAAAATAATGCTCGCAAAGGAAAAAAAACTCTTGAAGTTAATCTTCAGAGCAAAGATGCATCAAATGTTCAAACTCCTGCCTCTACAACTCAACAATCAAGAACACCTCGCCCCAAAGAAGAATATTCTTTTGATGACGATGATGTCTTTGGTATCTTTGAATGTCTGCTGAAAGGTAATAAAATACAATTACCTGAGATCAAGAAACCTGATGAAGCTGGTAAGACAGATCATCCTAAATACTGTCCATACCACAGAATGCTGGGTCACACAATTCGTACATGTTATGTACTGAAAGGAAAGATCCAAGAAATGATTAAGTCTGGAGCTATCTCTCTTACTCCAAAAGAGAAGACTGTCACTTCTAATGTCGTCTCTATGCAATTTGGAGACTTCCCTCCTCAATTTCTTGAAAGCGGAATTGTTTCTATTCCCAAGGCAATTCTTGAAATAGTAAATATTCCTCCTCCACAGTCTGAAGGATTAGCACCAATCACTTTGGAGACTGGAGAAATCATGTGGATTCATCCTGATCTAATAACAGACTTTGAATCTCCTTCTCCTCAAAAGATTTCTTCTCGAAAGTCCAAGAAGGCTGGAAAGATCAAGTCATGTCATAGGACTTCTCTTGGGTCTACCTCTGACACAGAGCCAAAAGACAAAGAAGAAGCACTTGTTAGTGCTACTCAAACGGGGAAACCTTATCTAAAGGATTATTTCAAGAATCCTGAGGATCCTCTTGATATCCCTCCAGCTGATAAAGATGCTTCTAATGTTCCTCCTGAAGAAGAATCATCCACTGAACCTGTTCTTCCCAAGCCTACAGCTCTGGAGAAAGGCAAACAACAGGCTCGGTTTGATAAGCCAATCAAGAAGTCCTCTCCTCTTGGACTTCAGAAGCCTTATAATTTCGACATTTTAGCACAGCTTGCTAATACTCTAGCTAGAATGTCCCTCTTTGAACTTCTACGTCTTTCCAAAGAGACTCGAAAGACATTAAGTGAAGCACTTCTACAAGCTGACTCTTGTCTTGCACAATTGAAGAAGCCAGATGCAGAACCTGCCACTTGCTTATATCGCAACAGTGTATTGGAGATTATCCTAAATATCACCTTTACACAAGACGACATGCTACTGGAGGATAATCGACATGATCGGCCTCTCTACTACACCGGTTATATCGATACAATGAAGATAGATCGTATCCTCATTGATCCAGGGTCTGCTATAAGCATCATGCCAAAGAGTTTATTGGATGAACTAAAAATCCCTCTTCACAAGCTCTCCAAGACGGTTACTACTATCTTGGGATTCAATCAAAGCCGAAGTGAGCCTTTGGAAAATATTCATCTGAAGCTTCAGATAGGCGATTTCAGATCTAAAGTCACTTTCTATGTGATCGAGATTGCGGGATCCTATAATCTTCTTCTGGGGAGGCCCTTTCTTCATGAAAATAATGTGGGGCCCTCTACTCTTCATCAATGTTTTAAATACATTGATAGCAATGGAAGAGTACAAAAAGAAGTTGCTGATATAAATCCCTTCCATGGGGTTGAAGCTTATTTCAACGATTCCTGAATGTACAAAGAAGAGTATACAAGGATCATACAAGCTATGGAGAAAGAAGATGCACAAAGTGAGACTTTAATAATCCCTGTTAAAGGTTGAACTACTCAGCAACAATCTCCTAAACCCTCTGGAGAAGATTCTTTTATCATTCCAGTGAGTGAACGGATCTCTCCGTTACCTCAGTCATCTACTCAAAATACACTGATCATTTCTGTCAGTGAGCGTACTACAGTTCCTGTATCTTCACAAGATACTCTGCTAATTCCAGTTGGAGGGCGAACTACTCTTCCTACTCAAACTTCAAGGGAGCTCACCTCTTCTGAGCTATTTGTTATCGATCTTAATCGAAACAAAGCTTCTTCTTCTTCTCCCCCTTTAGTCATTGACTTGGCTAAAATCTCTAAGGCTCAGCCTTCTCCCAACGTAAATATTGCTGCTTTTACATTTAATGAAAAGTCTCCACCTTTGCAGTACGTTGATGTGTGTAATTATGTTCATAGTTATTTACATCTGTTAGATGACTTGAACACAATAACCATAGGAGTTGTACAGACTGTTCATACAGATGTATCTCTAGAACCTGTACAATCTTCATACTTTTTAGTTCCCAGCAGAAAGCCAGGAGACATTCCAATATTCTTCTATAAAGGGCCTCAAAATCCTTCTGATCTTGAAGATGATGACAAAAATGATGATACTGGAAGATTACAACTACGTCGTTATAGTCAGCAATCTAGAGACATCATCAAAAATATGGGCTATGACTTCAGGACTGGCCTCAATGATGGAAAAGGAAGAAAAATACCTGTCTGGATTCCTCCTTTGAAATATGGAAGGACGAAATGCGGATTGGGTTATACTGCTCCTACTCCTTTCATCAATATCATCCATGAAGATCCCGAGTCTAACGAAGATAAGAGATCTGATTCTTCTAGTACCACTTCTTGGGATTCCGATACGAGTATCGGTGACTTCTACTGCAACATTTTGTCTTCCAACATGGTTTCCATTGACCATTCTGAAGAAAGTGATGAAGATGAAGAAGAGTTTGAAATCTCACCTGAATCAGAACAGTGGGCCCAAAGATTAGATAATCAATGGGAGTTCCGTTTCGAGCAAAAAGAACCTCCGACTGAAGATAAACTTGTTCAAATAGATGTTGGTGAAGAGGGATCTCCCAAACCAATATTCATCAGTGAAAGTCTTTCAGAAACTGATAAAAAAGACATGATCAAACTCATTCGTAATTACATCGATGTCTTTGCTTGGAGTTATGAAGATATGCCAGGGCTTGATCCTTAAATTGCAACTCACAAACTCAATATCTTGCCGAATGCTAAACCGGTCAAACAACAACAGCGACAATTTCGTCCAGACATCATGGATGCAATTGAAGCTGAAGTCAATAAACTCATTACCTCTGGGTTTATTAGAGAGGAACAACATTCCGATTGGGTGGCTAATATTGTTCCTGTTCTTAAAAAGACTGGCAAGATCAGAGTATGCATAGACTTCCGCGATCTCAATGCGGCATGTCCTAAAGACGAATTCCCTCTACCAATCACTGATGTCATGGTTGACAATACCTGTAGATTTGAACGAATATCATTCATGGACGGGTATTCTGGGTACAATCAGATCAAAATGTTTCCAGAGGACGAGAAGCACACTTCTTTCAGAACGCCGATTGGTATATACTGTTATACAGTTATGCCATTCGGTCTCAAGAATGCAGGAGCAACTTATCAACAAGCTATGAGCACTATATTCCGTGAACATTTGTGGAAAACAGTCGAATGCTATGTTGATGATATTGCAGTCAAAAGTCGACAAAAGGAGGATCATATCCAAGATTTGAAGACTATATTTGATCTAATACGTAAGCATCAATTAAAGATGAACCCTACTAAGTCCTTCTTAGGCGTCTCTAGTGGTAAATTTCTCGACTTTGTCATTACCTCTAAAGGTATACACGTGGATCCCGAGAAGATCAAAGCCATCCAAGAGATGCGTCCTCCATTCACCTTAAAAGAGCTACGAGGATTTCAAGGAAGAATCGCTTATATCAGGAGATTCATCTCTAATTTATCAGGACGCTGCAGACCATTCAACAAACTTATGAAGAAAGGTGTCTCTTTTGTCTGGAATGATGAATGTCAGAAAGCATTCGATGATATAAAACAATATCTAATGAGCCCTCCAGTATTGGTACCTCCCGTCTCAGGAATACCGTTCCTCCTCTATACTCGAGCAATGAGTCATTCATTGGGTGCATTACTCGCTCAAAAGAATCAAAATGGCCATGAACAAGCCATTTATTATCTCAGCCGTACTATGACCGGAGCTGAACCTCGATATTCACCGGTTGAAAAAGAATGTCTAGCCTTGATGTTTGCTGTCCAAAAGACACGTTATTATATCATTGGCCAGACTATTCATGTCATCTCCAGGATCAATCCTATACGGATCATGATGAAGAAACCCAGTGTTTTGAATTCTCGATTGGCTAACTGGGGAATCCTACTTGCTCAGTATGACATGCACTATATTCCTCAGAAATCAGTCAAAGGACAAGCTTTAGCTAATTTTCTGGCTGCTCACTCAATTCCAGAAAATTCAAAACTCTATGATGAAATCCCAGATGAAGTCCTAGATTCAAATCAAATTGCTGAAGAAGATCCTACTTGGCGTCTATTCTTTGATGGAGCATCAAGAATTGGTCCTAATGGCGATATTGTCGCTGGAGTTGGAATTGTTCTTGTATCGCCAGAAGGTCTTGCTATCCAAAGAGCTTATTCTCTCGATCAGCCGTGTTCAAACAATGTAGCTGAGTACAACACATTACTTATTGGTCTTCAACTCGCTAAACATCTGAATATTCAACATTTGGAGGCGTATGGAGACTCTAAACTCATTGTCAATCAGATCAGGGGTACTTATGAAGTTCGCCATCAAGATCTGGTTCCTTATCATAAAACAACTATATCTATGGCTTCTTCGTTTGAAGAATTCTTCATTGAACATGTTAGGCGAGCATGTAACACAGAAGCTGATGCCCTTGCTAATCTTGCAGCGGTGCTGGCTATTCCAATCAGACGGCAACAAATGATTGTTGTTCGTAATCGAAAATTATTTCATCTTAAAAATAACTTGACTCTAGGACTTCCAGTTGACATTTGAAGAATCAATATCTCATGACGTCAACACAACAAGAGGATTTGGATTCAGTCGTAAATCGATGTCATCTTCATCCGATTCCAGCATGGAATTCATCTTCAGTAACTCGACTGAGAATCAGAATACGGATAAAGATTGGAGGCTTCCTTTCTTAGATCTCGTATTATATGATATTCTTCCGGATGATCCGAGTGAGGCAGCATCTATCAGACGACGATCACTCAGATTCTACTACAATCATACAACAAAGACCTTATATCGTCGAGCTTATGATGGTTTACTCCTTCGATGTGTTGCCGGTGACGAGGCTCAACAAATCATTTGCGAAGCACATGATGGAATTTGTGGAGCACATCAGCCAGGACCAAAACTTCAAGACCGTATTTGACGTATGGGTTATTATTGGCCCACCATGGTATCTGATGCCATCGAATATGCAAAGAAGTGTAAAGCTTGTCAAATCCATACGGATTTTATTCATCAACCCTCGGAATTTCTACATCCGACGGCAGCATCATGGCCCTTCGAAGCTTGGGGCATGAATATTGTCGGCCCGATCAATCTACCATCATCTAAAGGTCATCGGTTCATTCTCGCAATAACCGATTACTTCTCCAAATGGGCCGAAGCCATTCCTTTATCTGAAGTTAAGACCTCTAATGTCATCAGCTTTATTAAGCACCACATCATCTACAGATTTGGTGTTCCTCGACGCATTATTCATGATAACGGACCACAGTTCGTCAGCCAGAAATTTACTCGATTCTGTGACGATCACCGGATCAATAATGTGGCTTCTACCGCATATAATCCAACAGCTAACGGATTAGCAGAAGCTTTCAACAAGACTATCATCAAACTCCCAAAGAAGTTTGTCTCCACTAACAAACGTAATTAGAGTGACAAGCTCGGGGAATGTTTGTGGGCTTATCGTACTACAGTTCGTAATGCTACCAAATATACACCTTTCTCTCTGGTGTATGGTTGCGAAGCTGTTCTTCCATTAGAGATTCAAATTCCTTCTTTAAGGATAGCAATCGCTAATGAACTCACTGCTGAAAATAACGATCGTCTTCGACTTCAGGAATTAGAAGCTCTGGATGAAAAGCGATTATCTGCTCAACAGAATATTGAATTCTATCAAGCTAGAATTTCAAGAGCTTTTAATAAAAAAGTCAGAGTTCGATCATATCAAAAAGGAGAACTTGTTCTAACAATCAGACGTCCTATGACTATGACTCATATGAGTAAGGGCAAATTTGACGCAAAGTGGGAAGGTCCCTATATTGTGAGCAAAGTTTTCTCAAATGGAGCTTATCAACTCTCAGAATTGGATGGTCGAAAAGTTTTGATGCCTATTAATGGCAAATTCCTTAAAAAGTACTATGTATAAATGTAAATACTTGTAATCATCAGACAAATTCATATTTAAAAATAAAGTTTTTATTTTATTTTCATGAATGATGATACATGATATTAATGAAGATGACTATCATCCTTCTCTACTTTTGGACGTGGGCCACTACCGTCCTTCTCGAAGACGTGATCAGCAAAAGAGCCGAAAACCTCCTTACTAGAACCCACGAGGAATTTGCAAGCGGCCATCCTCATGGCTTCCTCTTCTTCAGTCCTTCCTGGTTCGAGCAGAAAATCCAGAATGTCCCTTGGTGGCTTGGGTGCAGACGAACCTTCGCCTGCTTCTGTCTTCTTCGTTTTGACTGGACCAGCTGGGCATTCTTCAGTGCCTTTCTGAACCTTTGAGGCTATCTCAGTCTTCTTGGATGCTTCTCCAGATGACATTTTTATGTTGAGGAGTAGAAGTATTCGTTCTCGCCAGATTTCTGCTATATTTATATGCAGAAGTTCCTCATTCATCCGACGTTTCACATATTCATTAATGCTTAACGGTTCATCCATTCATTTCTCACATTCATCAGACGGTTCGCCTGTTCATTAATACTTGACGGTTCATCCGTTCATTTATTACATTCACTCAACAGTTCATTTGTTCATCATTTCCTAACGGTTCATCCGTTCATAATCTTCTATCAATTTATTAAGTGGGGATTCGTTATTTATCATGTTTTCATAACCTCTGAATCAATTCCGAATCTACTTACTCATTTGTCATATTTTGACCTCTGCATAGAAATCAATCTATTTTCTTTTGAGTTCCTATATATTATCACGTCCATAATACCTCTGATAATATCATATACTCTAAAACAGAAAAGATGATTTTATTATCTATCATGTCCACAATTCATCCACAAATACAAATCATTGAGCATAGAAGAATTGTCATTTCCATTCTCATTTCACCATAAAAAGTCTATTACATTTTCTTATACTTTCTTACAAATCATAATGGAAATCTATTATAATTTTGGATTTTCATTCTATACCACAACGATAACCTAATAGAGATCTATCTTCTTCTTTGGATCTTCTCCGTCGGACCTTCTCCGTCAGGTTCGTTGTTGGTGGCAATTTCTGACTGTCTGGGTCTCAGTCACGACCAGATCAGCAGAAATCAAACTCTGGTCTTCTCTCTCAGACGAGAGGAGAACCACAGAGTGTGGCAGCCCGAAGTCGTGGTACTGCCAATACAACTGGTGGATTAGGAGCGACCTTTCAGAGGAGACAGGAATGTATCCAACCTTGGGATACAATTCCTAGTTCTCCCGCGAAAGGAACTCTACTACCCGATTTCTCGGTAGTAGAGTTGACTCTACCATCCAACTCTCGTGTATAAAGGCTCTTCCTACCATCTAAGGAAGACCCTTCTATCCCACGAAGAGTTCTGAGTTATCTGATTTATGCGTCAAAAGCGTATGAGCTCCCTGATATAGATGTCAGCAGGATATTCTCCACAGCATCCACATCCCCAATGCCAGTTCTGAAGAAAATTTTCAGCCAAGTTTCTGCAGAAAGCATTAAGAAGAAAAAAAATTAGATCAACAGAAATCATTCAGTGTGCATTTATCAAACAGAGACAGGCGTGTATTGTTCAAATCAGAAACAAGAAACAGAAAGCCTATCTTCAACAGCAAAAATAGTACACGTATTATACTGACTTACCTTCAAGTTTGGTGCTAAGGATCGGCAAACTCATGTTTAATACAGTGCGCAGAAGTCGAACATTAGAAAATATTGCTTTCCTGTTTGAGAGTGAAATCTCCCAAAAATTTCATTCTCAGAGAAGAAGAAGAGGAATGGGAGATGAGTATCTGCGAAACTCTTCCATCTATTTAAAGGGCAAAGTACAAGTCTATTCTTGGAAAAGATCCGCATAAATAGCGCTCGTAAACTGTGGAATGAGTGTCACGTGTGCTTTGGAAGACAGAGCAACATTGGAAACAATCAAAGACTGCTGATTAATATTTTTCATTAAGGCACGCAGATCAAACACAAAAGTTGTACTTCATTTCTTAAGACAGGCACTGATGGCCTTACAAAAGACAAAACAAAAAGTGCAACAAAAGCATAAAAGTCACGCTCTATTTCCCAGAGCGACTGAGCTTGGTGCCTAGTTCTTCTACGCTCCTAACTCCCAGACAGTACAACAGAGCTTTAAACATTTCACGCTGCTCTATGAGGCTGCGCCCATCAGAAGAGGACGAGCCATCCAGGCCAAAATAGCTCAAGAAATTCTTGGCTAGTTGCAAGGGATCATCTTTGAGCTCGAAGACAAGGGGCTCTGGCTCTTCACCCCCAAAAGTGGGGTCACCATGAGAACAAAAGCCCAACTTGCGTGCTTCTTCCTCAGCTTTCTCCTTTGGTGTCATATTGACGTAAGATGAAGATTAAAAATGAAACTTCTTCCTGTTTATATAACTGAGTTTTGCCGGCGGTTCATATTCCACCATAAATTGGATACAATCAGTCTCGAAGAACGAAGAGTCATTATGACATTTAATAAGTTCATTTGGATGTTTTCAAAGAACTTCGAAGTCTTTTCGACTTCCGAAAAATTTTGAAGTCATCTCAGCGTGACTAAATCCATTTTATCATCTCTATTTTCAAAGTATTTCGAAATAATTTATCATTTTTCGAAAACTTTGAAGGGGGTTTTGTAGGCCTCAAAAATAAAAGTCACGCTGAGTTGATCAAGACAGAGTCAAAAGTCACGCTCAGTTGATCCAGACAATATAAACAAATCACGCTGGGAGACAGCTCATCATTTGTCAAAGAGTAATTATGACTGACAACATGATAGTCGAAGAATATCTCTTCGTATGCCACGTATACACAGAATTCGAGAGATCATCGCCGTCTATTACGTGATTTTTGAAATCTTCTTCAGCAAGACTCAGCCTTCGTCGAGTTGGCGTACCAAAAGGGTTTCTTGTCATTTAATGCGACTGACAAAGCAATCACTGTCAGAGAATTTGTGTCAGTCGAGACACGCCGAATCAAGACAGCTGGCAGTTCTATCTCAAGTCTGCGTGTATTTATGATCTTCATCTCAAGTTTGCGTGGATTCTGAAGTTTTCTTCCTCAAGTTTGCGTGGATTTTGAAGTTCTTTGCCTCGAAGTCTGCGTGGATCCTGAAGCTTCCTACCCCAAGTTTGCGTGGATTTTGAAGCTTTCTACACCAAGTTCGCGTGGATTTCGTCTTCAACAAGTCTGCGTGGATTTCATCAAATTGGAGTACGTGGCAGCCATGCCACTGATCTCTCGCCTGCGTGTCCTGTAACTTGCACACGACTCATGCATGATTGCCATGTGTCCAACAGTTACAGACCACGTCCAGTAACTGCTCACAGCCTTGTGTATGTTAAATCCTACATGATTTTTAACTAGGCATAGGCTGTGAAGACAGTTATCTTTTCAGTTATTATTCTTGACTCTATAAATAGAGTTCTTTTTCTTATTCATTGTACAGATACATTGATATCTACTGTCAAAATTTTGAGAGCTTTTCTTCTTCGCATAGTCCAAGGGATAAAGCGATCGTCTTCTAGATCGGATTTCTATAGTTGTAATTTTCCCAGAAACACAACAAATAAAGAGAATTTCTTTATGGAAAACAATGGGCACTTGATCTGGGAAACCTTATCTTCAGGAGTATTCCGAAAATTAATAAAACCCTGCTCTATTCCCAGATGCTCTTCCTCCATCATCTTCTCCTGCTGAAGATACACCGTCAACATCTGAGCCGGTGGCCGAACCATCTCCTCCCAAACCAACATCAGCAGACAAGGGAAGGCAACTTGTTCGCTTTGATAAAGTATTAAAAAAGTCATCATCTTTTGGACTTAAAAAGCCTTGCAATTTTGACATATTGGCTCAATTGGCTAATACTCCAGCAAGATTGCCAATCTTTGAACTTTTATGTCTCTCAAAAGAAACTCATGAGACGTTAAGTGAAGCTTTGATGCAGCCTGACACCTACTTAACTCTTCTCAAGAAGCCTGAAAAGGAGCCAGTCAGCTGTTCACATTGTCATAGTGTATTTGAGTTAATGCCCAATATCACCTTTACATAAGATGACATGTTGTTAGAAGACAATCGTCATGATCGTCCTCTCTATTCTATGGAATATGTGGATAGCATGAAAGTTGACCGTATTCTAATTGATCCCGGACCTGCACTTAGCAACATGCCAAAGTCCTTATTGGACGCTTTGAAAATCCCAGTACATAATCTTTCTACAACTATCACTACCATCTTGGGATTCGATCAAGGAAGAAGTAAACCTTTGGGGAAGATACGCCTAAAACTTCAAATTGGCAATCTTCGTACAAAGGTAACTTTCTATGTTATTGACAATCATGGCTCATACAACGCTTTATTGGAAAGGCCATTCCTCCATGAACACAATATTGTACCCTCTACTATCCACCAATGCTTCAAATATGTGGATGGGAATGGAGAAGTCCAAAAAAAGGTTGCAGATCTGAATCCTTTCAAAGGAGTTGAAGCATATTGCAACGATTCTCGTATGTACAAAGAGGAATTCATGAAGGTAGTACGAGCAATGGACACAGATGAAGAACAGAAGAGTATACCTAATGATACTCCGGTGATTCCAGTCAAGGGACGTACCTCCTGCCCTCAGTCTTCCCAACCACTGACTATTTATCTACCTTCCCATGAGAAGCGACCTAAAGGTGATAGTCAGGAACAAAGGGAACTCACCTCTTCTAAGCCGCTTGTAATCGATCTTCGTCGCAAGAAGCTCTCTCTTTCTTCTCGTTCTTCTTCTCTCCCTCTTGTCATCAATCTGACTAAGCCTACTAAGGCTAAAGTCCCTGTTGTAAATGATGGTGTAAAGATCAATAAAGCATCTCCTTTGCAGTATACATATGTCTTTTACTATACTCAGTGTTATTTGGATATGCTAAATAACTTTAAGCTACTTACAATAGAAGTCGTATCATCTCGACGAAATGTGGTATCACTAGATTCAATACAAGAGTCGTACTTCTTAGTACCATCTCGAAAGAAAGATGATAAGCCTATATTCTTCAACAAGAGAGAAGAACCAAAAATTATGCTCTATAATGATGATAGAGATGATACAGGAAGGCTACAATTACGACGCTATAGTCCACAATCTAAAGCCATCATCCGTAAAATGGTCTGTGATTTCAGAACAGGTCTCAACAATGGTAAAGGAAGGCGAACCCCTCTTCGTATTGCTGTTCCAAAAGAAAAATCACAATAATACCACAGTAAAACAAAACGAGGGCTAGGTTATATGTCACCACTTCCAACTCCAAAACCTTCTGAATCTGATGAAGAAGAACGTTCAAATTCTTCTGATTCTATCTCATGGGACTCTGATACCAGCATCGGTTATATTCATAAGGCGATAGTATCTTCTAATATGGTGTCCGCCGAATTCTCAGAAGACGACGAAAGTGACATCGAAGAAGCTACTGAAATGGATACTTGGGTACAAAATATGGACAATCAGTAGGAACTTCGTTTTGAACAACGAGAACCACCTACTGAAGATCAACTGGTCCAAGTTGATATTGGAGAGAAAGGTGTATCACGACCAATCTTCATCAGCAAGAATCTCTCAGAAGATGATAAACAAGAGTTACTTAACCTTATTCATGAATACATTGATATCTTCGTCTGGAGTTATGAAGATATGCCGGGATTAGATCCTCAAATTACAACTCACATAAGCTTAACATCTTGCCGAATGTCAAACCGGTCAAACAACAACAACGGTGATTCAAGCCTAAAATGATGGATGTAATTGATGATAAAGTCAAAAAGCTTATAGCTTGTGGCTTTATCAGAGAAGAACAACATCCTGACTGGGTGGCCAATGTTTTCCCTGTCCTGAAGAAGACCGGAAAGGTTCGAGTTTGCATAGACTTTCGGGATCTCAATGATGCTTGCCCCAAAGACGAATTCCCTCTCCCAATTACTGATGTTATGATCGACAATACATATGGATTCGAACGAATTTCTTTCATGGATAGGTTTTCTGGATATAATCAAATCCGGATGAATCCTGAAGATAAAAAAACATACTTCGTTTCGTACTCCTCGGGGTGTATACTATTATACGGTCATGCCGTTTGGCCTTAAGAACGCAGGTGCAACTTACCAGCGAGCTATGAGCACTATCTTTCGAGATCATTTGAGAAAGACTGTCGAATGCTATGTTGACGATATTGCTTTCAAAAGTCGTCTCAAAGAAGATCACATTCAAGATTTAAGAACTATCTTCAATCTAATATGCCAGTATCAACTCAAGATGAACCCTACCAAGTATTTCTTGGGTGTCTCTAGTGGTAATATTCTCGGCTTCGTCATTACCTCTAAGGGTATACACGTTGATCCCGAGAAGATCAAAGCCATTCAAGAGATGCGTCCTCCACGCAACCTAAAAGAGCTACGGGGATTCTAAGGTCGACTTGCGTACATCAGGCGGTTCATTTCGAATTTATCTGGACGTTGTAGACCATTTACTCACTTAATGAAGAAAGGTGTTTCTTTTGTTTGGACGGAAGAATGTGAACGAGTATTTGATGATATAAAGCGATATTTAATTAGTGCACCGGTTCTTATACCACCGATTTCAGGGATACCTTTCTTAATGTATGTCCGAGCAATGGATCATTCATTAGGAACCTTGTTGGCTCAGAAGAACAAGGAAGGTCATAAACAAGCCATCTACTATCTCAGCCGAACAATGATTGGAGCTGAACATTATTATAGTCCAGTGGAGAAGGAATTTTTAGCCTTAATGTTTGCTGCTCAGAAGACAAGATATTACATCTTAAGTCAAACTATCCATGTCATATCCCGGGTCAATCCTCTTCGAGTCTTAATGAAGAAGCCAAGCACACTCAATTCTAGGCTTGCCACATGGGCCATAATACTAGCACATTATGATATGGTTTATGTTCCTCGAAAATCTGTGAAAGGCCAAGCTCTTGCTGACTTCTTAGCAGCTCATCCCGTCCCTGAGACATCTAAACTCTATGATGAGATTCCGGACGCGACATTGGAATCAAATATGATCTCAGAAGAATTTTCTACTTGGAGGTTGTTCTTTTATGGAGCTTCTAGAATTGGACATGGAGGTACTCTCATTGCTGGAGTAAGAATTGTTCTTGTTTCACCCGATGGATTAACTATTCAAAGGTCCTATTCTTTAGACGAATCATGCTCCAACAATGTGGCAGAATACAATGCTTTGCTCATTGAACTTCAATTAGCCAAACAATTGAATATTGAATATCTTGAAGTATATGGTGACTCTAAGTTGATTGTTAGTCAAGTTAGAGACATATATGAAGTCCGACATCAAGATCTGGTACCGTACCATGAAACAACAACCAGAATAGCTTTTTTATTCAAAGGATTCTTCATCGAACATGTACGTCGTGCATGCAATACAGAAGCTGATGAAATAGCTAACTTAGCTGCAGTATTGGCAGTTCCAGTCAAAAGACAACAAATGGTGGTTATCTCTAATAGAGAATTATTTTATGTTGGAAACAACCACAATATTGAATTCAGCAACCTAACTGAAGTCAATGTCAATAGTGAGGACTAGAGGACACCTTTCATTGATTTTACAGTACATGACATATTGCCAGAAGATCCTAAAGAAGCTACAAGTATCCGTCGTCGATCGCTTCGATTCTATTATAATCATACTACTAAGACATTGTATCGATGAACTTTTGATGGATTACTATTGAGGTGTCTTACTGGTGATGAAGCAAAACAGATATTACGTGAAGCTCATGATGGTGTTTGTGGAGCACATCAACCTGGTCCTAAACTACAGGATCGTATCCGACGTATGGGATACTACTGGCCTTCTATGGTATCAGATGCTATTGATTATGCAAGAAAATGCCGTGCATGTCAAATTCATGCAGATTTCATTCACCAACCGTAGAAATTTCTTCATCCAACTGCAGCCTCATGGCATTTTGAATCTTGGGGCATGGATACAATTGGCCCTATCAATCCTCCTTCATCTAAAAGGGCATCGATTCATTTTAGCTATAACCGACTATTTTTCCAAGTGGGCGGAAGCTATACCTTTGGTTGAAGTAAAAACTAGTAGTGTCATCAACTTCATTAAACATCATGTGATATATAGATTTGGTGTCCCTCGCCGAACCATTCATGATAATGGGCCACAATTCATCAGCCAGAAGTTTTATAGGTTCTGTGATGACAACAAAATCAATAATGTTGCCTCAACAGCCTATAATCCTGCGGCTAACGGGTTGGCTGAAGCATTCAACAAGACCATTATCAAACTCCTTAAAAAGTTTGTCTCTATTAACAAACGTAATTGGAGTGATAAACTTAGAGAATGTCTGTGGGCATATCACACTACTGTCCGTAACCCCACAGGTTGTACCCATTTTTCTCTGGTGTATGGATGTAAAGCGGTACTACCTTTGGAGATTCAAATTCCATCATTAAGAATTGCCATTGCTAATGAGCTTACTATAGACAATAATGATCGTCTTCGGCTTCAGGATTTGGAAGCGCTCGATGAGAAAAGTTATTAGCTCAACAGCACATTGAACTTTATCAGGCACAAATTTCAAAAGCTTTCAATCGTAAGGTCAGAGTGCGAACATTTCAAGAAGGCGAATTGGTTCTTACAGTCAGACGTCCTATGACTATGACACATATGAGCAAAGGCAAGTTCGAGGCAAAATGGGAAGGACCATATGTGATAAATAAATTCTTTTCTAATGGAGCCTATTAATTAACAGATATGGAAGGTAGAGTTGCTATGATGCCCATCAATGGAAAATTTCTCAAGAAATATTATGTATAAAGACAAAATATACTTTATTTTCAGTGACATGATGTAAATAAAGGTTCATTTTTATTCAAAAGCAGAATTGAATTACATAATATTAAGGATGGGGATGAGGCCCTGATCCTTCATGATTAAATACATAGTTCGCCAATCGTTCATGCATCTCATTGCCAGAACTCACGAAAAACTCGCAAGCAGCCATCCTCAATGCTTCTTCTTCGGCAATCTTCCCGGGTTCCTCTAATTTGGAGATCAAATCCTGTCCTGGCACAGAAAGAACAGTTGAGCCTTTGCCCCTTTCTTTCTGAGGAGGTACTGAGGGCTCAGCAGGTAGTGTATCAGTTTTTCCTTCAAGCTTCGGGATGAGCAAATCTTTGGAAGTCATTTTTTGCACAGAAGGGAAAGAGATTGGTGATATCTATGAAAGTTTTTGTTCTATTTATAGACAAAATAGCTAGATAGTTAATCTCGAGAACTGATGCAACTTTTCGATAGAAACTCAACTGTTCGTTTATTTATAACTGTTCGGTCATTACCCGATGTGAGTGTTCATTCATTTTCGGTGTCCTTATCTCGAAAATTGAAGTGACCGTTCACTTTTCCTTATAAAAGTTCACATTCTCTATACTTTTGAAATTCTGCATTACATCAGCAACTTGTCATCCACATTTTTCCTTGATTCTATGTTTCTTACCACCACATCAAAATCAAATCGTAAAGAAGAGAAAATCATTCTTTATTCCTTCTTTAAAAATATAGATACATCTTAATGAAAATATATTACATCTCGGATTTTTATTCTAAATGAAGGTCTATTACATCTTTGGATCTTCCCATTGATAATGAAGATCTATTACATCTTTGGATCTTCTTATTTGTTGGTGGCAATTCCTTGTCGTCTCGACCCGAAGCAACGAGCTCGACAATGGAATCAAATCTGGTCTTCTTTCTCAGAAAGACGAGAGGAGAACCACAGAGTGCAGTAGCCCGAAGATGAGCTGCTGTCAATACAACTGGTAGAAGGAGACAGCCAGCTAGAGGAATTAGGAACGAGATCACTCTTCTGATCCGATTCCTAATTCTATCTCTCCACCATCCAACTCTCATGTATAAAGGCTCTTCCTACCATCTGAGGAAGACCCTTCTTAACATGAAGAGTCCTGAGCTGCCTGATTTGAGTGTCAGAACCATATGAGCTGCCTGATATGGGTGTCAAAAGAATGTTCCCTGCAACATCCAAATCACCAATACCAGTTCTGAAGAAGCTCACTAACCAAGTCCCTGCAAATGTCAATAGAACATGAGAAGTTAGCAGAAATCTATCAGTCAACACTATGTGCCTACAAACAGGTGCACATCATCAGTATGTGCCTACAAACAGGCACACATCATCAGTATGCGTCTACAAACTAGCACACATCAGCAATACACCTACAAACTGACGTACATCAGTATGCGCCTACAAACTAGCATACATCAGCAATGCGCCTACAAACTGATACACATTAGTATGCACCTACAAACTGGTGCACATCAGCAATGCGCCTACAAACAGGTGCACATCATTAGTATGCGTCTACAAACTGGCGTACATCAGCATTGCGCATATAAGCTGGCATATATCAGTATTGAACACTGACCAAACAGGCGTATGACAGCAATAAGCGCCTCTAATCCTAGCGAAACATTTGGACTATAGTTGCGCTTATTTTTAGAAATAGTTAGCACAGACTTACTAGTTTTTGAAGACACAACATGCAAGCAAATAGTGTCAGAATGAAGTAGCACAAGTGAAGCCTTGTGGGAAAACATTTGTTTAAGAGAATATGAATGATTCTTTCTAGATGTCCTTTTTAAAGAGATTAAAGAGGAGATGGATGCGTCATTTTAGGATCCTATTTTGAGAAAGAATTAAAAATGGGCATCTATAACCGTGCAACGATTGCCACGTGTTCTTCAGAAGAAACAGTAGAACAAAGAATTGGTTAATAGAATATGTCCATGAGCACTATTCAAAATCACAGCCACATAAAATCAAAAATTCTAGGTTTCATTGCATAAAGATGGATAGACCCCTACAACCAAGGACATGGGAGCAAAATAACAAAAGTTGTTCCCATTAAAAAGGACATTATTTTTTGTCCTTGCCTTCATCAGTCTGACGAAGAGCGGCGTCCAACTCTTGCAGGGTGCAGATCCCCGAGCGACGCATCAGGTTGAGAAGTCTTTCTGAATTGGCGTGCTCCTCAGAGGATGATCTGCCACTCGAACGATTGAAGACTGACGGAGTTAAACCGAAACAGTCCAAAAAATTTACTGCCCTTAAAGCTGGGTCAGCCTCCAACAAAAAGTTGTAGACGCAATATCTTGTCTCGCCTCAGGAGACTTGGTGGTGGTGTCAGCATTGGTCTCCATCTCTTTCTTTTTGGGAGCCATTGAAGAACAAATGTGAAAACCAAAGTACGGAGATCAACTACATATATATATCTCAATCAATTGGCTCTTCGTATTCCTCATGGGAAACTGAAAGAAATCAATGAAACTTCGGAAGACGAAGAGAAGATTGGATACTTTCGAGAAAGGTATTTAATCATGATGACCGAGCATTGATCGGCACAACCTGACTTCGTCAAAACTTTTTAAATTCAAAGTATTCCAAAACTTTACATTGCCTTTAAGTTTTGAAAATTTTGAAGGGGGTCTTGTAGAGCCTAAAATCAAGTTGCGCCTTTAATATACTGATCAGTGATCAAGTTGTGCCCTAAAAGTTAACTTGCGCTACTGATATAAAGCAGACTGTGCCAACAATCAGATTGCGCCTGATATCAGACTGCGCCCAATCTTTTTGTGCCAAAGCCTACGTGGCATCTGACACTTAATGGTAATCATTACCTGACCATACTGACGAATGACACAACAAAGAACGAGGAAAATCTCTTCGAATCCCGTGAAGTTTGTCGCTCAAGAAAAAGTTGGTCGACAGCTGTCTTGTACATTTCGTGAGTTGCGCCCAGGCACAATCTAAACAAAATCCTTAGTTTTGCCTGGACGCAACCTGAACGACTTTTACTCAGAAGAAGCACATGTGTAAGCGTAGCTCAAATCAAGCGCAGGTTGACTTGTTGACTGAAGCTTGCACAACCTGATAAAGTTGAGACAACTTACATTCTAAAGCAGGATGACGTGGCGCACATGCCACTAATCTCTCAAGACGTGTCTACTATCTTATACACGACCACGCGTATCTCAATTATACGATACCACGCGTCTAAATACAGTTAGTATACGATTGACAACTGAATGGAAGTTGGCACAACAGAAGGTTGGCGCAATCCAGTATGGCATAATCCAGCCTCGCACACATCAGAATAACTACTAAAATAGTTATTTCCTGAACTCTATAAATAGAGTTTCAAATCATCATCGAGAGGAGGGAGCTCTTGCAAAATTGCTGCTGTATTCTCCAGAGGCTACAGTCTTCAAGTTCACATAGTCCAAGGGATAAAGTGATCGTCTTCTGATCAGATTCCTAAAGTTGTACTTCCCCTGAATTCATTGTACTTTGTACTCTTTTACAAGTTTGGAATAAAACAAAATTTTGTTTTTTGCAAATAGCAGTGTCCAACTGTCCTGTTCTTAGTGTTTGTGGAAATGCCACTATGGATTTATTTGTGTTATTTTTGAATAATTTCTGAATGGAAAATTTCGTTTAGAAGATTTTATTGGACTGAGATTGTTTCGTGCTCGTGTCGTGTCATTTTTGACACGCGTGCACGTATGCTGCACACGCTCGCGCGCGGCCTGGGGATCCCCTGCATCTCGGGGTCTCCACAGGACACGACACGTATTGCCTTGACACAAAACATTGAGGGAACATTGGGGCACCTTCTGACATCACGTTCCCCAAGTTTCGTGGGACTTCGTGCACTGGTTGATGAGAAATCGACCATGCACGGGTTTTTCCCCGACTGTGCGTACTGTAAACACGTACTGACACGGCCCTACAACTCTGGACACGACACGCACTGACAAGATGCAGACACATGAACTCGAGAACATATACCTAGTCTAGTTGGGGACACGAGCACGGAGCCTGAGATGGCCTGTGTCGGGTGTACGACACGCGTGCACGCCCGCACGATGCTGCCCAGTTTTCTGTGTCCTGATTTACCCGTTTGGGTTTTAACTTGAATGGACACGTTTGTGTCCACTTTTGTGGACACAAACACGTCACACAGCACATGTGCAATGTATGTATAGGTTACCAACCACTGTTTTATTATCTTAATTGATTTCTATTGTTAAAACTCGATTTCCCTATTTTCTAAAAACTGTGAATCAATCCCAGATTTTCGGTTATTCTCAGTTTGCAAAGTTGAACTTTGGACATCATTAGATCCCCATTAACACTGTTATTTACATGTTATAAGACCTCTAACATGTTCATCTACTTGAGTTCTACTAGTATGTCAAGTATAGGTGTCAACTGTTGTGAATTGATTTACTTAGAGTGAATTATGTGTGTAGACTGTTTTGAACTGTGTATTGGTTTTAAGTTCAATTGTTCACTGTTATATCTGAGATTTAATGGCCATACACACTTTTCTCTCTTCTTCATTGTTTTAATTAAATTCATGTGTCTTTTACTGATTTCCCTTCATCCTTACAGTTAGTATTAGATTGTTAAAAGTGTTCATATAATCTTGAACCTGAGATAGGTCAAGTCAAAGTTTGTGTTGTTACACTTGTGTATTGTTAGGAGGTTATGAATTGTTTTCCTTCTTTCACTGATTTTCTTCACTTACCTGTTTGCACTACCCACACAATTTTATGTTGCGTACACACACACACAATATTTTCCTCCTCTGGACAGTCTACACTTGTACATCGTGTTCCCTCTCTCCACATATATATATATATGTGTTCTATATGATATATTATGTTTGTGCCTTTATATATGTATGGTATATATATATAGAGTATGGATGATTTTGTATAAGTGGCCATAGGTTTTGTGTTCTAGATTAGATGATATATATGTACCAATATGTATATATGTATTGGTGGTTGTGTTATGTGTAAGCCTAGATGTAAACTAGAAAGGGTATATATGTATTGGTGGTTGTGTTATGTGTAAGCCTAGATGTAAACTAGGAAGGGTAATATTGGTTTGACTTGTGTAGTATAGGCTAATGTAGTCTAGGGTAGACTAGTTGACCTAAATTAGACTTGGTTGACCTAGTTGACTTCTAGGATTGACCAGAGTTGACCAAGAGTTGACTTAGGCCTAGATTGACCTAGATTCATGTAGAATGCATAGTAGAACGTTGTTTTACCATTTTAGACTTGTTGTGACTTGTGCTGTTCTGATTAGGAGCCAGACACCACTCCTTGGACAGTACATTTCATATTGGACACTCAGATACAGGCGAGTACATTCTATGATCATTTCATATCCTGCTTAGAATTATTTCCTGCATTAAATTACTTTACTTGTGCTGTCACGACATTATCACGAATTAGTACTATACGGATCTTGTACTCCTGTGCTTTCACCATACATGTACAACTTTGTAGTGTAGATCATGTACAACTTTGTAGTGTAGATCATGTACAACTTTGTAATGTAGATCATGTACAACTTGTAGTGTAGATCATATACAACCTGGTAGTGTAGATCATGTATAACTCTGTTGTGTAGATCATGTACAAACCTGTTCCGTTCACATGTGCTATCCTGTACTCTGACTCACTAGCCACTGTTAGTTCCTTGCTTATAGTAGATATTTCTATTACAGTTTTCTCTCTCTGTTTACATACTGTATTCTTTAGCACCTGTATCTTACTTTACTGCATGATTATACTTTCTAACCTGCTATGAACTCTTGAGAAGTACTGTACACGCTCCTGTCCTGACTGGACCTGTTAAAAATATTACAGAGGACGAAGAGGAGGCTGGTCTGGATACTTACTACGGGGCAGCCTTAGATGACACCTGCGAGCTGGACTCTCAGGAGGACCCTGCTCTAGCTGAGGTTATCACCCCATTTGCCTAGACTAGATTAGTTAGGCTTATTATCTTTTATGTAGTCATGAGACATGTTTTAGCTAGACTTTATTTGGAGTTCAGAGTTGTATTTATTCTTTCATTCTGTATCTGAGACCATGTGCTTCTGGATAGTGCTGGGATTATCTTAGACTACTTTTCATCTATTTATTTCCTTGAGTTCTATTTCATATCGTGCTATCTCTTCCTTAGTTGTGATTGAGTTTTACTGCTATGTCACCCCTATTCGGGGAGTATAAACTGTTTAGAGATATATTGCTAGTTGATTGTTGACCTAGGACAACGTTCTACCACCGATACTGCGACGTAGGCTGGGCATTGTTACGTTCTCGTACCCTCACAGTGGGTGCGGGTCGTGACACCAACAAAATACAGCAAGCACAAGAGGAGTTATACGCTCGCCATGATGCTAAAAAAAGTAAGCCACACGCCGAAAGATGGGCATCCGGCAGCCGTATCCTGTTGAGTGGGACAATCTGGTTTATCCTCCCAAATATAAACCATAGACTATCACCCCTTATGATACTAAGGAGTCGTCCAAATGTTACTTGAGGTACTTCTCCTCAGTAACAGGACACCTGCCAAAGGACGACGCCCTTCTCACCAGTATCTTCGTTGGAGCTCTACAGGGGGTGGCTTATGAATGGTTCTATAGTTTGCCCGATAACTGCATTAAATCATTTGAAGACCAGAAGAACATGTTCCTGGAACGGTTCTAAGAAGGAGGGCTGGACATGACGATGTCTTCTATCACGGACATCGTTCAGAAAGAAAAGGAGCCCGTACAAGCGTACATTAAACGCTTCTGCCAGGCTTCCCTAAAGCTACCTCCAGGCATGCCTGAGCCCATGCTCATCGATTCATGCCACAAGAATATGCTCTATGCCATCAAACTATGTTACAGTGCTTCCTGTACCAAGTGGATGCCCTTTATTACTGAAGCAGACATAGCTCAGAAGAAGGAACATGATGTACAGCTCCTGGGTCTGAACTTCTCCTCTAGTGAAGATAAAGGGAAGCGAGTAAGAGACGGTAAAGGCAAGCAAGCTATGGCCGTCAATATTACAAAGGGTCCAGCGCTCGTGAGCTCCAAGCCTGCCGAAGCGCAGAAGCCGAAGGAAATATACTCCTTCAATGGCGAAGATAAGCTGAAATTATTTGAGATGCTGACGAAGGGCCGCAGGCTGCAGCTTCTACCTCCCAAGCGTCCTGACGAAGTAGAAAATATGGATAATCCTAAGTACTGCCATTACCACTAATAATCCACCACTCAACACGCGACTACTACATGTTGAAAAGACAGATTCAACGTCTTATCGACGACAAAGTCATCTCCCTCGATTACGAGGAAAAGACTATGACGGCCAACATGGTCACGATATAGTTTGGGAGCTTCCTGATAGCCGAGACGACATCGTCCCCATCCCAAAGGCAATAATAGAAGTCGTCAACCTTGCGCCCGCGAGGGACAATGCTCAGGGCCTCATCTTCTTCACAATACCGCAAGGTGAAGTAATATGGGTTCATCCAGATCTCACTCCTGACATGATTGTGCCAGCAGCACGCTCGTCTAAATGGAGGAATGTCAGGACATATCGCATGGTCTCCTCCTCGGTAGAAGATACCAGGGTGACCACTCGTTTGGCTCTCTAGCGAGAGGAAAACCAGGCTCCTGAAGAAGAGATGCCCCTACCGATGACCCATTCTACTCCCGATACAGCACAAGTCGGACCTTCTCAAACTCCTGCCACAGATAAGCAGAAACTGAAGGAGCTCCGCTTCGATAAGCCTTTACGAAAGGACTCAGTTGTAGGCCCAATCAAGCCCTACAACTTCGATATAATGGCACAGCTGGCCAACACGCCGGCTTGGTTATCACTCTTCGAGCTTGTCCGGCTCTCCAAAGCAACAAGGGACGCCCTCAGCGAGGCGCTACAGAATACAGAGGCTTACCTCGTACAGGTTAAGCAGCCCAAGGATGACCCTGTGACATGTCCACATTACTATAGCGTGGATGAGGTGATTCCTAATATCACCTTCACGCAACACGATATGCTGCTAAAGAACAACCGACACAACCGACCCTTGTACTATACAGGATACGTGGGTGCTATCAAGGTCAATCGTATTCACATCGACCCGGGCTCATCGTTCAGCATCATCCCTCGAAGTTTACTCCAAACTCTAGGGATCCTAATGTACTATCTCACGTCATCGAACACCACCATCAGCGGCTTCAACATGGAGAAGAGTAAGCCTCTGGGCAAGATTCGATTGAAGTGCCAAATAGGTGATCCTCATATTGAGGTTACCAGTAACGTCATCGATGCAGACATAAACTACAACATGTTGCTTTGATGGCCATGGATCCATGAGTACATGATCGTCCCCTCCATCCTTCACCAGTACATAAAGTACGTGGCCAGTGACACGACCGTCAAGACGGAGTTTGCTGACATCGACCCTTTCCGAGGTCTCAAAGCATACTGTACGGATGTCGATCTGTAGAAACCACTCCCCTGGGACGACGAGTCCAATGATGCCGACGAGAAAGCAGAAGCTGCAACCGTCACAGAAGGACCGATGAGGGTTCGACTGAAACGAAAGCCACCTAAGACTCCAGCCTCCCGGTCATCAAACTCCGGGGCAAGGCTCCAGCACGGCCGCCTCCGACGACATCAAGCCAGGAGCCCTTGCAAATAAAGATCTCCTGAAAGGCCCTGACACCCGCTTCAAAGCCGTAGGATACTCTGGCAGTGCCTCCCGCGGTGATCAAGATGAAGCAAAAATCTCCTCCACCTCCTTCTGCAGCAGCTCTTGCCCATGAAGAATTACAAGATGATGTTTGCGCCAATACCAAGGCAAGTCTTTAGATGATGTAATCCCTCGGAACAAAATTTTGCATTTTATTAATAGAAAGTTATCTTCGAATTACTCATGTGCGCATTAGAAACCTAAGTACTTCTTAGACAACGCTCTATGTACTCTACAAACGTGACAACCGCCAACCTTGTAAACTGAGTTGTCCCCTCCAATGGCTCCTACTTTCTAGTCCCGCTAAGGAACCCGGAGGAGCAACCAGGAGGACCGGAACCCGACGACGGCAAGATGCAGCTCTACCGCTATGCTACTCAAGCCAAATATCTCATCTAGAAGATGTGATACGACCTGAACAGAAACAATGGGCTGAATTACGGCAAAGGTCGACGGCTTCCCTTACGAGTTCGTACTCTGAAGGGGAGACCTCAGAACTACTACTAACATACTCGCCGGAGGTTGGGGTATATTACTCCCTCGACCACTTCAGAGAGTTCAGAACTAGAGGCTCCACTTCACTCGCATTCTTCCAGCTCTTCAGCCTGGGATTCTGATACCAGTATAGGCCGGGACCTCCAGAAGGTGCTATCCTTCAACATGGTTTCGATATACGACCCCGCAGAGGAAAAAGACCAGGCACTCGATTTCTTCAAAGAAGAACCCTGATCTCAACACCTTGGCTTTCAGTGGGAATGACGTTTCCAACAGCGAGAGCTCCCACCGAGGACAAGGTCGTCCAGATCGACTCTGGGTATGAAACTTTCCCTAAACCTATCTTCATCAGCAACACCAACAGGAGCTCCTGTGCCCTAATGAGTGCTTGTAGATCCTGGTGAAAACTTTTTCAACCCTCCTACACTAAATCCTAATAAGTAAATCCCTCCACGTCAATATTACATCTAGATTGCTTTCTTACACCCTGCTGTGCATCTAGCATGTCCATATCACCTCTGAGTAGTTGCATCTCCCGTAAAGACTGTGTCATCATGACCACATAGAAAATATTTTACGTCCATATCACCTCTGAAGTGTCCTTCTATAACCGTGTCTACTATGTCCATATTACCTCTGAGTAGTCACCCCGTTACGATAACCCCAAAGTTGCCATAACTCCATAGAATATAGCCACGCCTATATTACCTCTGAACTATTATTCTAGTAGAAGGATGCTAGCCATGTCCATATTACCTCTGAGTAAAGCACCCTTTCCATGACAATCCTCCACAGTTGTCATTTATAGAACCCTTCATGTCCATATTGCCTCTGAGTCATTCATTACCCCCATAGATTCTATCCTTACCATGTCCATATCACCTCTGAGTAAGGAAAGTTTCAACACAAAGATTCGGTGTTTGCCACGTCCAAATTACCTCTGAGTAAATACCATGTCCCCAATAAAGTCGTTCCCTTGTGGGAATTCCTATCCTTGTACAGATTTCATGAACATGAATATGAACAGAGAAAGGGAAGCAAAAAAATTTCATATGTGATTGAAATATATTTGCTATTACAAAAGAGATTCTCTCACACAGAGAGAGACAAAAAAGGAGAGAAAATCAAAATTGGGAGCTGTAGCCTCCCTTTTCGGAATTTTTAAAATATTTTGTGATTATTTATTTTTATTGAAATGGTGATTTTTAGATTTTTATAAATAATTATTTAGTTAATTATTACGGTAGATGGTTTTAGCCATGGTTAAGAATTGGAGTACAAGACGACTAGGAATCATCGCACGGATAGCGCAGTAGCGTGGCTTGACTAGTGTTTAGCCATAGTAGGGGAAGGCCGAGTCATATGATTGTTCTAACTAGGAAAACCAGGCCAAGCTATGACTTAACCCTTACCGAAGTTTTTATTTATTATTTAATTATATTATTGAGTTTTAGGGAACCCGGTTGTACCGAACCTGTCCGGATTGGGCCCAAGTCAAATCCAAGCCCAGGTAGGCGTGTAGTGAGACCAAATCTTGCCTTGTAGACATGCTTAGTAAATGCAAATGTTTGGGTATATATTTTTAGAATTGACAGTTATTTTGTGAATATTTGTTATGGGTAGATTATAGGTATTATTATTATTGTTAAATAGTGTTTTACCAACTTTGTATGATCTTTTGGAGCCAGTAAAGATGGTGTTGGATATGTCCACCAAAAACTAATATTAAAGTATTTTAGTTATTATCGAGATTATCATTGTCATTGGTTAATTGAGTATTTATGGATATATAAATATATGGGGTATAAATATATAAATAGATGAGTGTATATATAGATATATATATACATGTATGTATAGATAAATATATTAGAGATATATGTGTGCATGAATAAATATATATTAAATAAATGTGTGCGTATATATAAATATATATAACAATATATGTGTGTGTTTGTGAATATATATGAATAAATACTATATATTATATATGTGTAGGAATATATAAATAAATAAGTAATTGTGTGTAAATATAGAAATATATATATATGTATATACGTGTGAGTATATATATATATATATATATATATATATATATATATATATATATATATATATATATATATACTAATCATATTAAATAAGAAAGAAAAAAAGAAAAAGGAAATAGAATGAATAAGCATAGCAGCATCAGCTTTCAGGCCCGACAAGCCCGAGCCCAAAACCTGGCATCCGAGCGGAAAACCCCCCCCCCACGCCGCGACTATTTGTATATAGTTCGAGAGAGAAACATGAAACTCGGAAATCGTAACCGAACCCACGCACCTCGACGGTGCACGCCCCTCCGTCGCGCACGTACGCGGCCACCGAGCCACCGCCGTGCGCCGTCGGCCGGCCAGGCGCGGGAGCCGATCGCACGCATGCAAAAGCGCGGAGAACACAACAGCGACCGTTCCGCGGGACCGACTTCGCAGTAGCCTTTCGTCGCGCTCGGTCGACCAATGATCGAACCATCTTCGCAGGTAATCCGACAACCTAACCCCCTTCATTTCGATTCGATTATCTCAATATACCTTGTACTACACGCATCACAAACTGAGTCAAAAATCGATGAAAAACCTGTCCCGAAACAGGACATTTAACAGTCCAATCACCCGTATTCGAGGATCGATTCTAATTGATCCAGTGACTGTTTATGAATTCCACTTGAACACATGTTTAGACGACCTATAGGCCTTCACAAAAGTTTTTACAGAAGCCAAAACCATCGACTACTTGTCGAGAAATCGAATCCCGAAGTTTGCCAAAAACCTGTTTTAAAAATAATAAAATTCATCCACACGACGTGCGTCCCGCCAAACCGGGCGACGTGGTCGTGCACCGTAGGCATCGAAAGCTGCGTAACGGCTTCGTGGGCGTGTGGGCTTTGACGGAATTCAAATTGATCGCGTGTGCGCGACGAATTTGATGCGTATCCGTCGAAATTCACCGTATCGGCCTCTGTGCAAATTTCCCAATTACTTCGTTCACGTGCGTCAGATTGAGACAAAACTTGCGCCAACAGGACCGTATCATTTTTCTGGTCCTGTATGCCAAGTTTGGTCCAATTCTGAGATAGTTGACTCGTACGTCGTTTTGTGGGCCCCACGGTCCCACTCAACGGGCGAATTTGTGCACGGCCTGCCGGAATCCAACATTGGACATACGGTTGGGTTCGTATCGAAAAACCGGATCCGTAGACATAGAGTTTGACGACTTTAGAGACCGTTGACTCTGGCACGCTTTTCGGTACAAAGCGGGTCCAACGGCGGACACCGTTTTGACCCAAAATTACCGTTTTGCCCTGTGTCCGGAATTGGACTTAAGGACATGCAATCCAAGCTAATTTGACTATTCTGAGAACGTTGGTTCTATTTATTTCAGCATCTGGAGACTTCTGCATGTGTTGATTGATTGTAGCTCATTGAGTGGTATGGTATTATTGGTTTTACCAGCTAAGGCAAGTGCACTTTCTGATTGCTTTCCGATTCATAGTAGTCTTTTCATTTCATGTCTATACATATATCTTGCTGCTTATTGACACGCTCGTCACACGGAGTAGTCGGAAGGGGAAATATCTTAGTATACATGTGGACTACCCAGAACTATCCCATTTGTCTAATCTTGAATGATAGCAGCTGCACACGTCACGTGCGGTGTGCCGTATTTACCTCCTAGCTGTTCACATGTTGAAAATGATATTTCACACCACCTAGGTAGATGTCTTTTATTTTTCCTTTATTTCTCCATCGTGCTATGTCATCAGTTTTTTTCCAGTTTTCATATCTTATATGTTATTTTCATGTCTTGTTAATTCTATTGTGTTTTCGCATTGTCGTCGGTTTGTGTACTTGTTCCATTCCTGACTGGAAACTAACATTTTTCAGGTTTAGCCGCGATCACACTTAGCACTGGAAAGACATGGGTATGCTGAGGCCGACCTAGAAATAGATAGCAGTTTGTAATATTTCATTAATTGTGAAATCTTGTATTTTCTTTAATTAGAAATATTGTAAATGTTGTAATAAATGTAGAAATGTGAATGAGCAGCAAATGTTGTATTTTTTAGCATTTATTTCTTGCGGGCTCGACAACGTTCTACCGCCGACTCTGCGGCGTAGGCTGGCTTGGACACGTCTCGTATCCGGAAAAGCGGGTACGGGTCGTAACAGAAGCACTGGCTTCGAAGCTCCTCCAGTAGACCCTTCAAATGGGCCTTCTTGGCATCTAAAAATTCCTGAGCCTTGCGTTCAGCCTGTTGACGCTGGGTGATTGCATCATCAAAAGTAGGCAGTGTCTGGCGTGCAAGGGCCAGCTCGACCTGACGAATGCCAATGCTGTTTCTCTCCTGGGCTAAATCTTCAGAGCACTGGCGATGAACTTTTCTCTGTGTCTCGTACTCCACCAGATTACTTTCAACCAGAGTTAGGTTTGCTTCCAACTTGTGAATCTACTTTCTAAGGGCCCTGTACTCCGATTCTGTGGCTGCATGACGACCCTCATCAGTGCCAGTCACCTGGTAAACTCAGCCTCAATCTCTGCGAGGCTATCCTGCAAGTCCTGATGCCGCTGCTCGAATTAAAAAATAGCAGAGGCAATCTTCTCCAATCCTCAGTAACCAGAGTTGGGATGTCGCTCCCAAGGTTTTGCAACTCCAATGCAATGGCGTCCACCTTGTCCATTAGGTTGGATATTGCATCCGCCTTCACCCTACACGCCGGATAACGGTACTGTCACTAGTGCACCCTCGACTACAGGGCGACCACGTTTGAGCGAATGATTGTATAGCAGGGCGCCCTCTAGATGATTGATAAAATATGATGAATGGTTACCAAGAGAGTGTCAGAATAAAAATCATCATCAGCTAAGCTCAACGGAGTCACGAGAGAAGTCGCAGCCCATGGCACGGGGACGAAGGCAGTAGCCGAACTCTCCCAATGTACTAGAGCATACATAGAAGGAGCCACTAGTGGGACACTCGATGGTCCGAGAGGCACAGTTGTCTCTCCAACCCCCTGAACCGCCGAGACTGGTCGTGCGACAATTCTCTTGGCCCTTGCTCCAATGGCTACGTCATTAATCGTCGGATCGACGACCAGATCACTGACTTCCATATTAGCTCCCACGGGGGCATACCCCAATACTTCCCCTCTAGTTGGCACCACATCAACCACGGTCTCATCCGTAGCTGGTTCCGTGCCAATCTTCGATGAAGATAAAGCTGGCGAGTCCGAAGACCTCTGCAGTCCATAGTCAAAAGGAGTAGAAGGAGGAATTTCCTCCAGGTCAGAGTGAGCAGCAGTGGCATCCCCCTCCTATGTCTCCACATCTCGAGGCACGTAAGGCACATGTTATTCAGAAAGCCCTATGAGCTGCTCTGACCATGAGGGTCCCACCTGCTCAAACCACGTAATCATAAGATACAAAAGAATGGTGGACTCAAAGAGCCGAAGAACTTACCTCGGAGGAGGATCCAACGTAACAAGTCACTACACCTTTTGCAGGTCCAGAAGCTATTCTGGCTCTTTTTGCAGGTGGAGAGATCTCCCCAGGCATGATTGGACACTCTCGCAGGTCACCGAGGAGTCGCTCCTCCTCTCTCTTCATCATATGAGCTAGAACCATCATTGGCTTCGCTCTCAGCGGACGCCGGCCCGTGGGGAAGCAAAAAATATGAGGGAGCTGTTTCAAACTTCATCCCTTTGAGCAGACTCTGCTGACGATCGTACTCCGACAAGAATGTATTATAGACACAGTAAAGTCGGGCAACAGAGTACATAAGACTCGCCTCCCCTTGTATCGAAGGTGTGGTGCGGACTGCGCTTGTACGACCAACATTATAATAATTCCAGGCCTGAGCACCATCTAAAAGACAACCTTCGTAGCCAAGACAGACGCTCAGATTACCCATTATCGTTTGGCTATAGCCAAATTGGCGAGCAAAGAGACTCGACAAGTAAGGTCCAAGAACACCCGATTTTGATTTCGATACACCAAGTGGAAAGGACGAATGGATTGGAACAAGAAGAATGCCCCTGAGGTCAGGTTCTCGTCCACGAACCCCTCGTTTGAATGAAAGCTACTGTAGGAGGGCACAACCCTGTTGATGGCGTACTCGTAATTGCGTAGGGTCGTATCTCCCGTCTCGTATCCCAAGATGGTACTGAGATTTATCAGATCGGGGCATTGCAGAGCTAACCAACCCATCAGGTATTGATAAGGAAGCTTGATTGACGGGAAATCCTTATTGCTCCCACCACAATCAAGGATTTTTTGGGAAAACTCCTGTAGGCCGCATAAGACGTTTCGTACTATCGTCGGTAACAACGCCAAAGGTTGCCCGAAAGCAAGCTTCACGGCGGGCAAGATCAGGTCATGGCTGATCCGACCTTCAGTCCCATACCCCCCGGCACTACGGCCTTCCGTAGCCACAAGAAGGCTGCCAAGGCTGCTTTGGGGCTCACCGGGACCAAATTCTGGCTAAAGAAGCTATGAATGTCAGAAGTGTGATTACCCTCAGCATCCACAGACGGAGTCGATACCCCAGCGGCACTCATCATGTCATCCACCTCGTTAGTAGTATACGATGGGCACGCGGTATAGTAAGGCAGCCCTGACGTCGATGGAAGCTGGATAAAAATATAGTTAACCCAAGCCCGGATTTAAGGTGGGTCCTGCACCTTGTCCTAGTGTCTGCATATTTAGTAGTGGCAGAACAGCTCCTTGTATACATCAATTATAGCAGGATACTTAGTCTTCATGGCGAGAAACTCCTCCTTACAGGGAGGATACTCCTCATAAGGCTGACTCCCCTATGGTAACTTTGAGATGGCACGCATATCGTGAAGAGCCAGGCCCAATTATCCATAAAGGGAAAAAATGTCCATGTGTGATAGTTGAACAACACCAGTAACGCAAGGAAAAGAGCATGATTAACAGCGATCCCGTACATAGTGGCCTTAACACAATGGTGAATACACGCATTATTCAGGTCCCCCTTAAACTTTTTACCACCCAAAGAGACAATACCTTCCACTCCAAGTCAGGATGGATCCAACCGTCGACATGAAGGCCACCCTTCGGATAAGTACAACAGGAAAATAATAGTCTGTTGGCGAAAAGAAAGGCACGATAGGGGCACGCCTCAGCTGCAAACAAATCAGATACATGACCAGGGAGCAGAATACGCAGCATAGTAGACAGACCCTAGGGCACAGCCCAGAAGCAGTCCTTTGGGTCGGAGCATATCTCCTCCTTGATACGACAAATCAATAGGTCATCAAACTCTGGGGTCAAATCCTAATACATGCTACACGCTTTGGACAGGCAGAAGAAGGTAAAAAGCGGGAGATGGTGAGAGACAGAAGGCACAGACAAAGGAGTGCCACCGCCATTCTGAAAATACCAATTCTCAGTTAATTCTAAGACCGTCGCGTCCTGTAGCACCAACTCATCACCAAAAAGGAAGTGAGGCTTCAGCAGCTCGACAGCATCTCGAGGACCTGACGACCGACCTCGGTCCATCATACGACAGAAATAGGTGAGCCTCTGCTCTCGAATAATGACCAAACGAGCCCTTAGTTGATCTGAGGTGAGTTACTACGCAGTGGTCTTAGCAGGTACCTCCCTGGTACTGTTGCCTTCGCTACTGATGGCTAAGGCCAAGAGGATGTCCTCGAAAAGAGATGAAGAAACGGAAACTGCATATTAGATGTTAGAAAAATAAGAAGTGAGGGCCGCACACTAGCTAAACATTCAAACGACGAAGCCAATACAATGTTGGCGCATTTTCAAACAATGTCGAAAAAGTCAAGAATGTCAACGCGTTTCAAAATGGCATGGCCGAAAGAAAGCCATTCATATGTAACAGTAAATCAAGAATCAAGATCATGTGCTTATCAACAACAGGAGGCCGCACTTCTTCTTCGACGGGAGGTCGTTAGATGACGACGGCCTCAGAGGCAAACTATTTACCTTGGACCTGACAACTTCTCGTCGCCCCTTCTCCAGCTTCCCCTACGATGGAGGCCCTAGACGGCCTCGTCGGTTCTATGCCATTTGAGGACTAGCCCTTGCAGGCATTGCAGACTAATGAGGACTAACCGCCTCACCATGAGTTTTCTCAGAGTTAGCTGCTGGCATTTTTGGAGTGCTTAATTTCTTGGAGGCCATAGCGGAAAAAGCTAGGTTTCGAAAGAAGAAGGAACTCTGACACATACTTCTGAGGAGTAGGTGAAGACAGAAAGATTTCTCATTCCCCTAGTATTCCTACTTATAGGAACAGCCACATCGACACGAAAAGACAAAACACTTCGTACGTCGTAGGTTCAAAAAAGGGTCATGATGAATGTTCACTAGAAACGAGGAGTCATGATCACGCTTAAGGAGGAGACGTCTCAATGCATTTAATGCCAGAGGCTGGGCATGATACCACCCTGGCAAAAGATGTGATGTACAGCATGGCTACAAAGGAATATATGTCATGCTTCTGTTTAAAGTATCCCGAGCTTGATTCAAGTTTGGAACACTTTGAAGGGATCTTGTAGAAGCATGAAAAATATAGCATCCATAGGTGCAGGCGGGTACCCTTATTACCCTCCAAGCTTCACACAGGCGCAGGCGATCAGACGTACAGACCAGCCAAAGATAGAGACATTGTCAGAATAAAGTTCAGAAAAGACTCTTTTTATTAATCATGGCTAGAAGGGTCTATCATAGACTTGTCACAATTACATAAGAGAGAAACTTCTTGAATCCATATTACATGGGTCAATTACAAAGTCTTTGCTACATAAGTGAGAATAGAAGCTCTTATAGATCCACGAGAAGGTACGTTTTCACCGGAAAGCCTCCACAGTATGATCATCATGGGCAGAAAGACCAAAGGGGATGTATACAGTCTCCATCAAAATCTCCACCCCGCTGACTCATAATATCGTCAGAGCAAATCATCTCGCCACCGAGACAAGCTGGAGCTCCATGATATACAGAAGTAGTGGAAGACCCAGACCATAGCACGGCGAAGCCCCGCAGCCCTCAATGATTGGGACAGAGCACGGTCGGCTGCTCATCGAATGAGCAATCAATCCTAACCCCATAGCTTGGACCTAAAAGAAGACGTCCAGAGTCAAACTCCTTAGGAAGGATACTTGGATACTTCTCAAGAGCAGTGACAACTCCTTCTACAAAGAGTTCTTCTACAAGAATACAGCCCCTTCGAACGAGAGAAGCCCCAACCAACAGCCGACTTATGTAAGGCTAGCAGCCGTCTGAAGCTAAGTTCGGATCAAACATGATGGTGAAGGGTGCCAGGAAGATGATAATGACTCTTCAGATGAGCACTTCCCCTTTTATAGGACCGGGAATGGTCCAAACTATATGCCACTTGGTCGACGGTCAAAATTCACTTATTACTGGGATGAGGCTAGGACACGGTAGAATCGGTCTAAATTAATAAGGCCATTCAAGTGAGTCTCCAAACTGTTCAAATGCTTCTTGAAATTTTCTAATTAACGGTGGCAATTAAGAAGGAGTCTCGATTCATGGGTAGTCATTTACTTGTCCTTAAAAGAAGACTTAAAAGCCAAGTTGTCTCCAACCGGAGGTACAGGCACCCCACTGTGTTCATTTGCCTCCAAGGCGCAGACAGTACATCCCCCTCTCAGAAGTGCAAACAGCCGCTTCGATCCAAGTACCCAGTCCTTTCAACGGCCCCTTTTCTCAGAAAAGACTTGGGAGCCACCGTTTGCCTCGAGCACAAGTTCGACTGCTACTCTAAAGCATAGTAAAATGGTCTATCTGAAGGTGCAGCCTACTAGTCGTCCTAAAGCACGGTGACTTTACCCAAAACACAGCCTACTCGTTATCCCTAAAAGTACAGAGGCCTCGCTGTCTTTGAAACATAGTCCACTTGTCACCCTAAAGGACAGAGGCTTCGTCATCTCTAGAAGTACAGTCTACTCGGTGCCCAAAAGTGCAGCCAGCCTTGCCTGAAGCACAGACGACATAGTCCCACCCAATCGGTTTGCTTAAACTGCCTTTCTCAAAGATAGGATTGGGATTGATCAAGTTGATAAATACGAATATCTTATCAAATTGATTTAAATCTCAGACGAAGATTACACAGAATCAATATCTGAGATAAAATCGCAAGATTTGCTTAGCTACATCCGAACAAGCAAATCGGCACACACCACATGTCACCTCCTTCGGTTATTTTGATAACCACCAGAGATCTCGTTTGAAGGGAATCTCAACATCCGCCACGTATCAATACCATAGAAGCCCACACCATATGAGGACTGTAGATTCTTTCATATATCGAAACCCTAATGCACATCGTATATGTGCCCCTATCCTCTATATATAGGAGAGGTTTTCCCCAACAACATGATCGACAAGGGGAAGAAGATCCACAAAATTATCAAAATTTTTAACTTCGGTGTCCTCTTGATCGGCAACCCTAGAGTTCCATCGAAGGCACCAGAAAGTCAGAGCAAGTCTCATATCATCATCAAATCATCAACAGAGTAAAGGAGTCGCTGTAGTGCTAGGTCTCCACAATCACACTTTCCTCAAAACTTTTGTACTTAGATTTTTTCGCATAAGAATCGATTATACTCTTTTTTTATGTTCAATATACAAAAAGTTCGTTCAACCATTTGTCATGTCGAACACACATAGGCTTATCATATTCAAAAGAACTTGTTCAGATCTTGGAGAAGAAGGAAAATGTGCAGCTAAATCATGTCGTTTTATTGGTTCGTATAATTTGGCAGAACCATTCAGTCGAAGAGTTGACATGGGAGCTTGAGGCTGAGATGCGGAAGAAATAAAGTCGTTTATTTGTTTAGTTGATGTAGGATTTTTGTTGTAAGTTTCAAGGATGACACTTTTTCTCAGTAGTATATTGTGTACTATCTCGCTTCGCACGACACACTATGGGTTATGCTTGTGGCTAGTTTGACTCAGTCGAAACTAAATATTGAGGAAGGCACCTAATCGATCGGAACAAATGCATAAAAAACCTTTCTATTCATGGATTGACTTCTGTTGAAATGAATCCTAATGCAGTGGATTGTGTCTTGGCGAAGAAACTCTATAAGATTTTTTTCCTATATCTATCATTGTAGTTTCTTCGGATGTTTTTGCTTCTTGCCTTTAATGAATGCATTTTACGTTATTTTTTATGATTGTTTCCATTGCCTGCTTTCATCGATCTCTCCATTCATTTTTGAAAATTATGAGAGAGAAGGATAGAAGAAGTATACTAATTCAATATTAGTGTCACTGCAAAAAGATGCATAACTGAAGTTTGAATGTTGATTCTCCTTCTCTCGATGAATTTTCTTATCGGTGGGTGGTTTTGACCTTTCTTTTCTACTTCGTGCAAATGAATTCTTGTTTTCATGCAACGTCCTTGGATCAATGATGTTTGGTAGATTGTAATAGATAAATAAAAACCTCACGCATGTTATAACACTAAAAAATCAAAATAGTGAGAACTGTTGCTGTTAAGAGCACTTATGCACGAGATTTATGAAGTTAGAACTTCGTATAAGAAGGTGAACGGATGTGGCTTGGTGCCACGATATTTGTTAAAGTTGTTTCGTACCAATGGATCGCCAATCCAAATAACATCGAATCATGTTACATTGCTTTATTTCAATTTTTTACCATGTTTATGTTTATAATTAAACTGTTTACGCATTTGCATGGTCATGGACAACTTATGCATAAGATTTGGGTTTTTTCGAAACGATTTTCATTGAACTGCAACCAAATTGACCTAGGAAAAAATTATGTTGAACGTGGTTCATGCACGAGGTATTACGAGAGCTTAAGTACTTGGGCTAGCTACCCGGACTGGAAGGACCCATCGTAATACCATGTAATAGTCCTTTATTGTATCAGATTCAACAATGACCTCATGTAGACACATGTTGTATGCTAATGTATGTCATATGCAGGGGCAATAAATATTCATCTCTATTTTATCTACGAAGGACGATTCGATTGTAGTAAGAAGTTTATGTACTAATGATATGATATATATTTTCTGCTTTTACTCTACTTCATCGATTATTGATATAATATATGTTTCATGCTTTACTTTACTTTGTCGATCATGATTTGTCAATCAAACCTATTTAAATAGCAAGATCACTTAAAATATATGCTATCTTAATATGAACTGTTAGCTTAGGAGAGAGTTAGTTTTGCTCACTAGTGTACTTCTCAATGTGCTGACACCCTCCTCTATGTGTATAAGGACCGATGCAGGTACACAAAGCTAGTTGAAGTTTCATCAAAGAGGATCCAGCTCTTCCTATTTTAAAGTATTTTGAAGTTATTTCTTTGGTGGCATTTTAGTGTCAATGCATATAAAGGGGCGTAATGTATGGAACGAGAAGTATTATTCATGGTTGTTTGTTATTCCTATTATTATTTCATGAATCTAAGTCAAGACGACATTTTATTTGTAATCAAGATCTTATACTCCATATCAAATTTTATCATTGAAAAGTTATTTCTTTCTATACTACCATATTTTCAACTATCTGCTGCTATATTTTTTTAATCTAGTGTTTTAAAATGAATTATTACATGTGCACAATCTTGTCTTGTACAATTATAATTTACACTTTTACGCTATCAGGTCTGGTGGTAACTTAGCGATTCGATTGAATCAGGACGTAACAGTAGCAACATGTAACATGACATGTGTTAGTAGTAGTTATTGATTTAACATTTTGTCTATGGAATTGGAGAGGAAAAACGAAAAAAGTAAAGAAGAAAAAACCTAAAAGAAAATTAGGTTTCTATGACATGTAAACTTGTCACAAAAGTTGTAAAACTTGTCACAACACATCTTCTGTGACAAGTACAGTGACGATGTATTTTCTTTGCATATACCTCCGTAGCTGAAAGATAAAGTGACGACTAAAACGTCGCATCACAAAAAGTTTTCAACTGTTACAAGAAAACCTTGTCACTATGGCGTTATAAAATGTTTTCAATTGTGACAATCAAACTTTGTCCCTGATAGTATTCCTTCCATGACAATATACATTGTCACTATATATGTTATTAGTGACGCACAATATTATCATAAATAGCATCTTACTGTAAATAAAAATAAAAATATATTTTAAATATGTGATTCAAATACCCAACCTTTTATTCTAGAGTCAAACATGCTACCATTACATCACCATTAGTTTGTTAAAGAAAAATAATAATATATAAATTTTGTCATAATACATTTTAAGTGACAAAATACACCTTAAGTGACAAACTTACTATTATAATTCTTTAAGAAAGTCACAGAATACACCTTAAGTGACAAGTATTTTTACTTTAGGTGTCCTTTCTCCAGCTTGACAAATGCCAAGTGGGGATTCGAATCTAAGCCTTTTGCGCGGGGCCCCCGTTGCTACCACTAGGACACAACCATGTCACATAGAACTTATTGTTACAATTATTTAAGGAAGTCACAAAATACATCTTAAGTGACATTTTTTTTTTACTTGTCACATAATACATCTTAAGTGACAAGTATTTTCATTTGTCACAAAAAACTTGTTGTTACAATTTCTTAAAAAAGTCCTAGAATGCATCTTAAGTGACAAGTATTTTTACTTGTCACATAGAACTTGTTGTTATAATCCTTTAGAAAATCACATAATACATCTTAAGTGACAATAATTTTCACTTATCATATAATACAACTTAAATGACAAGTATTTTCACTTGTCACATAGAAATTGTTGTTGCAATTCTTTAAGGACGTCACATAATAGACATTAAGTGACATGTATTTTCACTTGTCACATTGAACTTATCTTTGATTTTTATCAAAAAAAAAATTTTATTTCAGTGACAACATTGAGTAACGACCAATAAAAACAGAGTCATTGAATGATTTAACTGTACGTGATGATATAAAAATTAATTGTCACATAAATCTCTCTATTAGTTACAAGTTTTACATTGAGAGCTGCTACGTTGTCCGCCTGCAGGCCAGCCTACAGGTCAGCGTGCCGGCCAAGTGTCGCCACCCCATTGGCAGGTCAACCGGTGTGGGACCCGTGAATATAGGGAGGCCATTGGGGTGCGGTATTACGACCCGCACCCGGATATTCGGGCACGAATACGTGGGCCACGCCCAGCCTACGATGTAGTATCGGCGGTAGAACACTGTCAAGTATCCAGCAAAATATCTCAAAGGTTATATAATCCACTAAATCAACTTGTACTCAAATCACATACAGCTAAGGAAGATATGAAAAAATAGCAATAACTGTAAATGATATAGAATCTATAAATGAATCATACATATCAAGAAATGTTTCGGAGACATATCCGAGGAACAAGACATAAATCTAGATAAAAAAATATGGCCAATAGCTCTCCAAAGGTCAACTCACGATTAAAGGAACATTGAAATATGTCATCGTGAAGTCCAATGTATAGGGCATAACATTACCTGAAAATAGTTATCCTTCCCAGTAAAGGATAGAGACTATATAACAGTAAATAGAGAGAATATACAAGATAAAATAATGTGTACATGAATGTAACAAGGCATGTGTAAAATTATTAATAAGTAGAAGAGCAAGTGAACAGGATATACCATGTACAAAAGTCAATAATCTGTACTAACTATGTGAGTGAGTACTAGCTTCGACATATGGCCGGCTTGGGAATTTGCACAAGATTTTATGACATAGTTAATCATACGTGAGGTATATGGTTAACACTCACAAGAAACTAGACTTGCACAAGGAGGGTATTGACCACATATTTACACTACTACTCCCCACCCTCGACTGATACGGTGGATCCAACCATGACACGTTATGACACAGAATTCTCTGAGAAGGTCGCGAGCCTTCGCAGGAATCAGTGTCTATACAATTCACAAAAACAAGGACAAGACTTGCACAAGATATTCCAATCCGTGTGACCAATGCGTCAAGAAGTCAATGATATCTACACTAAATACACGAAACATAGAAAATACCATAAACGAAAAATTATCATAGAATGTAGTTGTCTTAATTTAGTTGGAGTCGACGTACATGACACAAATGTTTCGACACAGAATAGGTATCGATACTATGCTCCATAAGATGGTCCCAAATAATAACACGGGCGGTTCCAACGAGTCCAGAATAGTCCAAATAGCCAAGATTGGTATATGAAGTCCAGAAACCAAGTTTGGCACAATTATCGAGATCGAGGTAGAAGTCCATGATCAAGAAAGAAAATGACTATATTACTCATGATTTATGATTTAAAGGGAAAAATAAACATAACTAAATATATATAACTATTTTGAAAATTAGTTTATAATATTTTGAAACTAAATCTTTATTTGTCAAAATATTTGAAATAAATATTTTATAGATATAGGGAAATAAATTTTGTGTTAAACTTTTTATTTGGCAAATATCGTTTTGGGTTAAATTATATACTAATACTACATATAATATTTAAGGCTTTAATACAAATTTTGTAACTAGAATAGGCCCAAGCCCAAGTACATTTTGATCCAACATAATTTTAAGAAATTTACTCCATAGTTATTTAATAAAACATTATAGTAAACAGTACAATACATATTCAATAATAAAGATGATAGCATACTTATACCTACACACACACACACACACACACACACACACACACACACATATATATGAGTTCGACTTTCAGCTCTTCACTCATCGCCTCGATTTTCGATGTAAACTCCGGCTCCCTTGGTCTTGCTATCGGATGTTCCTCGTCCCCTGGGTACCACTAGCTTGTAGTACTTTCCTACCCTCCCATGAGTCTCGCTCTGCTTACTTTCTTTCTTTGTTAAACTATCCTTACTATGAAAGCACTTCCTTTTTTTCGTATAATGATCACAGAAAATCCGATGGTTTGAGTTGTCCATGCGTTTTTACCGAAAACGACCCGAATGCAGGCTCTAATTACTGAGCTGGGAAACAACAAGAACAACTTTAAGTCGGGTATATATATAATACACACACACACACACGCAGATATATATATATATATATATATATATATATATATATATATATAGGTCTGACCCCGAGATTGTGCAGCCCGCATACTCTAGGAGCCGTCGGTAGGCTCCGGCCGTGACGGCGGTCAAACCGACCCCCGACTCCATCCCGGCCTCTCATCCCCCTTCATCCACATCCGACGAGCCTGTGATTTTCCCTCTGCCCTTTTGTCTTCCTCCGCCGGCTCAACTACTCCCTCCGCCTAGCGCCAATGTGGTCCCTCCGTTTACTCCTCTACCCCCACAACCTTTCCCTGGAGTCCCCGCCCCCATGGTGCCTCCTCCGCTCTCCTCCTTTTTTTGCTGACCCCCCCACCTCCTTCAGGCGGATTCACCCCCTGCCCCCTTCTAAAAATTCCCGTCCAACACTCCTCTCCAGCTATGGCCCCAACGCCGGCGAGATCCTATGCGGTCGCGGTTGGCATTCCCACGGTGGCGGCCCAGGAAATGGCTTCCGTCTTCGAAAGTACCGGGCGGGTCAGCCTCGGTTGCCAGCTATCCTCGTTCCTGGGAGCACCGGCCATCACATTTCCAGTATCAGCGGTCGAGGCTCTGGTCTCCCCTCTTCGTTGGGCGTTGATTAGCAAATTTTTTCACTCCCGTCCATCCGTGGACGCTGTAAGACGGGCCATAGAGGGCATAAAGTTCGCCGGTACCGTAGATGTCGGATTGATTGATGGAAGACACATGTTTCTCCGCCCCAGTCTTGAAGTGGATTTCTTCCATATTCGATCTCGTGATCTTTGGATGGTTGCGAACGCTCCGATGTGGGTGTTCAGATGGGGTCCCAGCTTCATCCCCAATCGTGAATCGGCCATCACCCCCGTGTGGGTCTCTCTTCCTGGGCTACCGATTCACTTATTCGCCAAAGAGGCCATCTTCGCCATTGTCCAGGTGATAGGACAGCCTCTCCTTATCGACCGAGCCACGGCGCAACGCTTTCGACTAAGCCAGGCTCGCGTTCTTATAGAGCTGGACTCCAGTAAGCCTCTACCCCCGAAGGTTCACCTGATTCTTCCCCATGTCAATAGCGCTTGGCAACAAATCAAGTATGAGCGCACGCCACTCTATTGCGACCACTGCTATCATCAAGGCCATTCTGTCCGAATGTGCAAGAGAAGAAAAATAAAGAGGAGGAAGCTAACAATGGAAAAGGAAAAAAAGGAGGGTGAAGGATCAGCCAATACGGGAGAAGGGAGCAGCCAACCAAGCATTCCTGATACCGTTACTGATACTACTAAGATCAGCAAAGGTAGACGTAGAAGTAGAAAGCGAAAAAGTCAAGAGAAGGCGACCATTTATCCCGAAGCTATTGTCGGGATTGAACCCGGACAACCAAGTATCAATACTTCAGAAAGGCGGTTAGTGATATACCAAACTCTTCTCACAGCTATTGAAGAGGTGAATGAAGCTCAGGAGGAAGAAGGTCAACAAATATGCTAGGTGGTCGACATCGACAACCCCGTTGGGGACCCACAAAATCGATGGTCCGTCTTAACCTCGGATGTCAGGATAGAGATAGGAGTAGAGCATCAGGAAACACATCGGCAGAAAGATCTCCAGGAAGGATCCGATCTAATCATCATGAAAGCTCTGACATCGCCAATCACCCCCAGGATACTTAGATCAGCCACAAGGAGCGGCCTCAAACCCCATACTAAATGTTAAGAATGATGATTTGGAACGCGAGGGGGCTTGCTAATAATCAGACCCTCAACCGTCTCAAGAGTCTCAAAGAGATGCATCGTCTTATCATTCTAGCAGTGATTGAATCCAAAGTTGAAGAAGGGAAGCTCAATCATTTTCGTCTCAAGCTCGATTTTGATGGAGGATTTTCTAGCGGGAAGGATATCTAGGTGTTTCGGCACAAAGACGTGGAGGCAGAGGTCATTACGGTCAGCCCTCAAGCCATTTCTATCATCTTCTGTCATCCCCTCATCGCTGCTTCGACGCTCATGACCTTTGTGCACAGTAGCTGCCATCGTTGGACGAGGAGAGAGCTGTGGGAAGAGCTTCTCCACCTGCAAAGTCATTTCCCTCAGTCCCCGTGGTTGTGCGATGGCGACTTCAACGCCATCGCTTCGACGGTAGAGAAGAAGGGTGGCCTCACTCCTTCGTTGGGTTCGATGTTTGAATTCAATCAATTTGCTCTCGACGCTCACCTGTCTCCGATCAGTTTCTTCGGGAATGAGTTCACGTGGACTAATTCCCAAGAGGGCAATGACAATCAGCAATCCAGGCTCGATATGATCTTCTCTAATCAGCAATGGCGGGATATGGTCTACGATTCCAGTGTCGTTCACCTGAATAGGGTAGAGTCGGACCACGCACCCCTCCTTCTCGATATTCACACATCCAAGCCGGAGCAGCACAAGAGCTTTAAGTACCTGGACTTCTGGAGCAAGCATGCAGAATTCAGTAGCGTTATCTCGGCTGTATGGCTTTCGACGCATCACGACAACCTTCTGATCCGTATTGGGCTAAAGCTTGCTGCCACGAGGAAGGCGCTCAGGCACTGGAGTCGTGCCGTATTTGGCGATATTTTCCTCGCTCTCAAGCAAGCCGAGGCGGACGCCCAGCACGCTGAACCAGAGTTTGATAGGAGTGGCGACCCCGACAGTCGTACAGCTTTTCACGCCGCTCAGGCTGGGTTGAAGCTTTGCGCGTGCAACGAAACCAGCTTCTGGCGACAGAAAGCTCGTATTAGGTGGGATATTGGAGGCGATAAGAGCTCCAGATTTTTCCATGACTATATGCGGCAACGGAGGAACTCCCTCACCATTCACCAGATTCATAGGGTCGACGGCATCGACGTCCGGGGGCACTCAGGCATTTCTGCAGCGGCAGAGACATACTTTTCTCAGCTGTTCGAGAAAGATAGGATTGTTGCGGATGTTGATCTTCTTGGCGTGATTCTGCATCTGATCGAAGATGAGGACAACATCGAGCTGGTTAAACCCATCTCCAGGGAAGAAGTGGAAGCGGCGGTTAAGACATTGAGCAACGACAGTGCTCCGGTGCCCGACGGGTGCTTCGGGGGATTTTTCGACGCTTGCTGGGACACGGGAGGTAGCAACGTGGTCAGCTCCATGGAGGCATCCTTTGATGGCTGTCAATATTCATGTTCGATTTCCAGCTGCTTCCTGATGTTGATTCCGAAGAACTTTAATCCTTCACCTTTCGCAGATTTCTACCCCATTAGCATCTGCAATTTTATAAACAAAGTCATCGCCAAGGTTATCGCTAACCGGATGGCTCTTCTCCTTCCCAGAATTATTTTCAGGAAGCAGAGAGGGTTCGTCCAGGGTAGGAGCATCGTTGACAATATCCTTCTAACCCAGGAGTTGGTGAGCAAGATGGGTCGAGACAATCGCGGTGGCAACGTCGCGATGAAGATCGACATGGAAAAAGCATATGACAGGATGGATTGGCAGCACCTGATTTGGGTCTTACACAAGTTCGGTTTCTCGAAGGTGTGGATCGACATCTTGTTTCGCTCGGTTAGCAGCTCTTGGTTCTCGGTTCTCATCAACGGTGTCCCCTTGGGATTCTTTCGGTCTCATCGTGACGTGCGACAAGGCGACCCCCTGTCGGCCTCCTTATTTATCATTGCGGCAGATGTTCTTAGTCGCAACCTTATCAAACTGGGATCCACGTGGAGCTTCGGCCGATACCGGATGACCGGCGGGTGCTCGCTCATTATGCACATGTCGTATGCCGAAGACTTTCTTGTCTTCTCCTCGGGTGACAAGCGGACGGTTCAGAACATCAAGCAGCTTCTGTTGAGTTACCAGCAATCGTCCGGTCAATGCATCAATGATAAAAAGAGTTGCATTTATACTCACGATGACAGCACAGATGCGACGAAGGCGGCGCTGGTGGATTGCTTGGGTTTCCCCATCTCCTTGCCCCCATTAAGCTATTTGTGATGTCCAATTCACTATGAAAGGAGAAAGGTTGTCCACTTCGAACCGTTCATCTCCAAGATTCAGGCCCGGATCAGAGGGTGGCAGCACAACTCCCTCTCGATCGGCAGTCGTCTTATCCTTCTCAGACACGTGCTGTGTTCGATGCCTATTTATGTTTTGACATCATATCAGCCGCCGAAGAAGGTCATCGAGGTAATTGAACATTCTTTTAACAGGTTCCTTTGGGGCCACTCGTAGGTCGTCGTGCGATTGCGGTGGGCGAGCTGGGAGACCGTAGCATGGCCAACAGGGAAAGGGGGTCTCGGGATCTGCAACATCGGCGACATGGTCACCGCCTTATCCGTGAAGCTCTGGTGGCGGGTGCGTACTGAATCTTCCTTATGGTCCGACTTCATGAGGGCGTCATACTTCCCACGTATTCACCTATCTCTGGACGGCATCAACAGCAACGCTACTAGTGGGTGGCGTCGGCTCATCGCTGGTCGGGCCTGCGGAGAACCCCATATTCTTGTGAAGCTCGACAGTGGGGACGTGGACGCTCTCGCATAGCACTGGACCGGGAGCTCGGCTCAGCCTCACCTGGCGACGCTGCACCATGGGCCGCCGCTGCTGGTATGCCATCTGCAGGCGGACGGGAGATGGGACTTAACTCGGATTGCTGCTCTCTTCGGTCAGGCCGTGGCGGACGGGATTGCGATGATGGCCTCCAGCATTCGTACCAGATTGACTCGTTCATGTGGCGGCCGGACAAGGATGGGGCGTTCTCGACTCGATCGGCTTGGGAGGTTAGTAGGTCCATTCTTCCTCGACCGTCCGATCCGTTTCCTGTTTGGGGCTCTCGGATTCCGGCCAAGTGGTCGATCCTTCAGTGGCGGGTGGTCAGGCATAAGCTTCCAACGGACGACTGGCTCTGGCGAGCCGGGTACGCCATTACCTCTATGTGTCACTGCTATGACGTTCCTGACGTTGAGAACCTTTAACACACATTCTCATCCGACAGTCTCGCTAGCGGACTTTGGGATCACTTCCAGTCTACTCGCGGCATCACCGGGGAAGGTACGCTCCTTTTCCAGCGGCTTGTGGATTGGTGCAACGCCTGGACAGACCTACACGACATCATGGCCTTGGCGATCATCTGGGTTCTATGGAAGAACCGTAACAAGCATCGGTATGAAGGCATTTCCTATGCGTACTCGCTTCTCCAGCTGACTCGCGAAGTGGAGCGATAATACGCGAAGGTTAGGGCCCCTAATTGTAGGGTCGGGTCCCTCGTGGGTAAGAGGGAGGGGCTCGGGTGATGTTTTGTGTCTCCAGGCCTATTTGGTTTTTTGGTTTTTGAGTTTTGCATGTGGCTAGGCTTATTTCGTCGGCCACAGGGCGTGGCGTGCTGTACACTTTTGTGGCCCCCTCGTATAACCGCTTCTGTGTTCACATGATATATACTCCTTTATGTTTGGATATATATATATATATATATATATATATATATATATATATATATATATATATATATATATATATGGCTAAAAAAAATATATGGCTAAAATATATATATATATATATATATATATATATATATATATATATATATATATATAAATATATATGGCTAAAAGCTATATGTATGGATTATTAAAGATGGGCTTTTAGCCATATATATATATATATATATATATATATATATATATATATATATATATATATATATATAATATATATATATATATATATATATATATATATATATATATATATGTATGTATGGTTAAAAGCCCATCTTTAATAATCCATACATATAGCTTTTTTTCTTTTTCTTTTTAAAACAACTCAATGGGCTTGGGCTGGCCCAATGCCGTAGACCCGGCCCATTGCCAGCCTTAACTCCCCCAAACCTGCTCTCCTTCGAGGGGAGAGGTTATAGACCATAACATGGAAACAAAGAAGAGGGAGAGAGAAGCAGAGGGGATGATGGCTCTCCCAGGGGCTTTGTCGATGGACGTCGATGCTGGGGTCGTCGGCGGCACTGGACGTGGCTAGGCGTGCACACCCGACGGACACCGGATGGATTGTGATGGCACGGCGACGGCTGAGAGCGTCTCGGGGAGGTCGGGGCTCAGATCTGTGTCGAGCTCGGTTGGAGAAGCGGCAGATGATACCGGCGTAGGCCCACCAAGGCAGTGCCCCAAGGCGTCGAGGTGGCACGACTCCCAGAGGTGAGTTGCTGTGGTAGTTTTGTTTGGTGATTATGGTGGTTTGGCCGGAGTCGGGTTGTTGGACGATGAAGAAGATGAGTATGGTGGTGGTGGATTTTGAGGAGATGGAGAGGTTCGATGGGGCGGCAATGATTTAGATCTAACGGGGAGGCACCAAATCTGGGCTGCTGTTCGTGGCAGCATGTCGTGGGTCCAGGCAGAGGAACGGGGTGTCGGTGGTTGCTATTGGTGGCGGTAGTGGTGCTCGTGGCCGGTCGGGAACCAGTGGAGGGGGTCGGGCTATGGTGGTTGTGGTGGTGGTGATTATATGATGATGGTGGCAGACGTTGGTGCTGTCGATGGAAGAAAGGGGTGGCCGATGGTGTATCTGGAGAGTATTGGGGTAGGCCGCAGCCAGGGTGGTCGGAGGGATTCTGTAGGTGGTGGCAGACCGTGGAGCTTGGGTTGGACGGGGAAGGAGTCAGAGGAAACTGGGAGAAGGGTGGTGTTGTATGTAGGATCGATGGCACCTTTAGAAGGGGACGAATAGAGTGCAGTAGAAAATAATTACCAATTTAAAACTAAGCAGGTGAAGTACTTATATAATTAAAACTTAAATGCAATGAAGTAAAGCAATAAGTAGTGGAGGCAAGAAAGCAATACGTAGACACAACATGTTTATACTAATTTTTTTCTGAGATGACTAGTCCAGTTCGCGAGAACTCTTGCTCGCTATAATCCACTATTTTGAATAGAGATTACACCGCATACTTTACTCTGAAGAATACACCAACTTCAATACCGTCATATTTTTATCCGAAGCCCACGAACAAACTTCAACAACACCTTTCTGAGAAAAACATTTATATGCCAAGCTTTGTACAACTCAAATACTCCTAATCGGAAACCATCGGCACTAGAAGGATAGGAGTTGTCTTGGAGATTTAAAGATTGAAGCTTTCTAAATGGAATAAAAAGCTTAGGAATAGATATATAAGATGAAGAATGAATGAGTGAATAGAAATAGAAATTTCTTCTCTTTTTATAGGTTTTTCTAGGACAAAGTTTGGGCATAACTCAGTAGCCTAACGTTCATAATTTTGAACGTTGGTGATCCAAAAGAATAGGGAAAGCTTCTGACCAGGAGAAGTCCAAGGGGACCGAGTTCGGCTAGAACTTTGGCTAAGTTTGGTTAACAGGGATTCTGGTCAACCTGATTTGGTTTTTGCTTTTGGATCTAGGTTTGGTTTGGGTTGAGAAATGAATCAAGGATTGGGTTTGAGTTTAACTTCTAAATGCCAGTAATCCCGACGCACAACTTTTCTAGACTCAATAAAAGAGAAATATATAATAAATATAAAAAATTTTGTGGTGATGAAATATGCAAACTTCTATTTCTTTTTATATCAAGTTCAAAGTTTTAAGTCAATTATCGAAATCGGTTTGACCATAGCTAAATGGGCCAACACTGTAGTTGGCGGTGATGGCCGAGGAGGACGGGCAGAGGTCAGGGAGAGAGAGTGTGTCAGCGATGAGAGGTGTATCGTGTCAGCCTGTTGACATGACACAGAAGTTGGATTCGGATGTGTCCGGCATAGGGTACGAAAAAATTAGTATAATATAAAAAATATGATGAAATAGGTGGAGACGGACACAATACACATGAGATTGTATTGGAAAATGTGTGGTTAAGGAATGAGAGTCCTCATTAAATAATAGTGAGGGCATGCTGTCAAGCATGTGAGAGGAAGCTTCCAAGAAGCTCTCTCATGAATTGGGCCAATAGTCCAATAAGAACCAATTTCCAAAGAAAATTCCTTTATAAATAAATCAAATAACAAATCTGTCACGATCCGCACATAGAGTAGGGGCACGAGTGCGTGACAACATTCAATGCTACACCGCAGAAACGGTGTAGAACGCTGCCTAGGTCTACTATCTAACAACAATTATAATATCAAAACCTGTCGAGATGGTCAACTCCAAATGGAGGACAAGCCATGACAATATAATATACTCAATCACAAAATTCTAAGAAGGATAAAAGATACTGAAAGATAAAAACAAGATATAAAAATATCTAGAAAATCCAACACAGACATAATACAAGTCCAGAGTCTCGGAGTGAACAATCTCTAACACAAATTATAAAGTAATAACATGCCAAAGTGTTATCTGGAGACAAGGTCTAGTACAAGTCTAATCTAGCTGAGCTATCACTAGTGCCTCATCGGCTGGAACTAACCCTGCTGGACTAGGGTCTCTCGGTCTACGCCCACTACATCATGAGGACCATAGTAGGCAGGACAATCGTCCTCACCGTCATTTATAAAATTTTGTCAACATATCCAGTCAGGATGGAATGAGCACAATCTCCAATAACAGTTCTAGTTAGACGATAAACAATATGTAGCAGTAAATAGAGAGAATATATAAGGTAAAGTAAAACGTACATGAGCATGGTAAGGCATATGAAGACTGTAAATAAATGTAAGAGCAAGAGAACAGTGTATATATCATGTACAAGAATCAAGAAACTACTATCTATGTGAGTTAGCACTAGTTTCAACATGTGATCAGCTTAGGAACTTGATACAAGAGTTTATGGCCTAGTTAATCATACGTGCAGTGTATGATTAACACTGTTCAAAGTTTAAGACTTGATACAAGGAGGGTATTGATCACATATCTATGCTAATACTCCACGCCTCGACTAGTATAGTGGATCCAACCATGACACATTTTGACACAGATTCTCTGAGAAGGTCGCGAGCCTTCGCAGGAATCGTGTCTATACAATACACAAGGAGCAAGGACAAGTTTTGCACAAGATATACCAAGGAATAAAAGGAATAACATCTCATGATGGGATCTAGACAAATACCAATCCGTGTGAACAATATTTCTAGAGAACAAGGACATCTATACTAAATACAAAAAACATAGACAATATCATAAAACAAAAATAATATCATAGAATGTACTCGTCTGAGATCTGGTAGGAAAATATCAATAGTGAATCTAGGCTTAATGTGAAGTCACAGACCTAAAGATGAGATATACATGAGTTAAATTGGGTTTTAATAGTGTTAGGCATCACTACTAAAATAACCCATTTTAGCGACGTCCGAATACGTCGCTAAAAAAGGAAAATCCGTTGCTAATTTCTATTAGCGACGGATTTAGCGACGAAAATTGGATGTCGCGTATAGGCTTGTCGCAGATTACAATTTTGTCACAATTCGTCGCTAGTTGCGACATCACGTTAGTGTCGCTAGACGTCGCAACATTAGCGACAGATAGCGACGTCATCATACATCGCCACTATAGCGACGTAGGGCGACCACTTAGCGACGCCGTCAACTTTATATATGATGACATGGCATGGCAGCCACGTCAGCATTTTTGCGACGCCTAGCGACAACTTTAGCGACGTCAGCTCTCAGGTGGTCATATGCAACGTCGCTATTCTAGCAGATTTTAGTAGTGCATGATTTTCTAGTACATGTTATACAATCTAGGTCAAACTAGGTCAAGCTAAGTCAAACTAAGTCAAACAAGGTCAATGGTTGACCTATAGTTGACTTTTGGTCAACTGATCAACTCTGGTCAACTCGTTGTCCAATCTAGATCAGATATTGACTCTACTTTGACTTTCAGTCAAAATAGTCAACATTGGTCAGATAAGGTCAAATCTAAGTCAAATATCCTATTTCTAGTCATTATCTACTAAGATACCTCTTACCTTATCTCTATTGGTATCCTAATACCAATACCTTAAGTTGGAAACTAATACCTTAACATCCATATACCTTAGGTACTAGTATTTAACTATCTACCTTAAGGTATTAGGTAATCACCCACCTTAGGCTAGTAGATAACTCAATACCTTAGGCTAGTAGGTAATACCTATTACTTGCATATAATATCTAACTATCTATCTTAACCATACCCATTACCTTAGCCATCTAGGTAAATCCCAATACCTTAGCTAATACCTTAGATACCTTAGGATACTATCTTACCTACATAGGATACCATCTTAGATATCTAAGATATTATCTCCTAACTCTAGGATACTCTTAGATACATCCTAAAATACTAACTAGATACCTAAGATACTAACATACATCTCTCTAATAATAACTCTCTTAACATAGGATACTAACATTACCCTATCCAAGATACTAACATTTAACTAGTTACTAACTTAGATATCTAACTTCAAACATATACTAAGATACTAACAAGATACTAACTTATCTCTAGGAACTAACATATCTAACATAGATACCCACTACTCTATCTAAGATACTAACTTCTACCTAGGATACTTTCTTAGTTATCCTAAGATATCTAACTTACCTCATCCTAACTTTAGGATACTAATATATCTATAAGACACTTACTTCTAATATATCTAAACTACTAAATACACTATGTATATATCTAACATATCCATCTAAGAGACCCATTTCTAACTAGATCAGACCCACACACACACATTTGAGAAGCACATTGGCCTACCCCATGCTCCTAACTGCTGCCCATGCTGATGCTGCTGCTGCAGGCTGCATGTTGCTGCTGCTCCTGCAGTGGCAATTTGTTGCTGCTCAGCCACTGCTAGTTGCTGCTGCTGCACTTCTTTCCCCTTCCTTCTTCACATATACATCCTCACTACCACACTCTAATAAACTCACTCTAATCCTCCTTTCTCAAACACACACACACAATCACACACTACCACACTCACACATATTAACATCTATTCTCACTGTCACAACTCTCACAACCACTCATAAATACAACTCAAACACACACATCTAATTCCTTCTCCCTCTCCCTCTCACACAACCAAAAATGCACTTTTATCCCCCTCTTCTTACTCACCAGCACACTCACACTCTAACACAAGCACACTCACACTCTAACACAATATATAATCCTTTCACTCACTGAACACACATCAAACCACCAATACACAAGCTACAACCCAAACTCCCAATCCAAGCCACAACCAAGGCCAAGTGGGATTGTAGGTCCAAAAAAATCAAGTTGCACCCATCAACAAAGTCATAAAGATAAAAAAATATAGCTTTTAAATAAATTGTGCCGAAGTCAGATTACGCATCATCCAGATTGCGCAGAGTGGACTGCGCACACTTTAAAGTGTGCGAGCTGACGTGGCTAACCTGATACAATCAAATCTTCTAACAACTGACAGCACAAAGAACGAGGAGACTGTTCGTTTGTTGTGCCGCATAGCGCTCGAAGACAGCTGTACATGCAGCGCAATCTGTTTGCAGTACAATCCAGCCCAGCACGGTCCATCCTAGCGCAATCCAATGTCAGCGCAATTCATGTGGCGTACTTCATCAGGACAACTGACAAATGTACATGTGGCATTCATGCCCTCAATTTCTCACTACGTGGCAACCGTCTATGCACGATCATGCGTATTTCAATCATATGATGCCATGTGTCCAAGACAGTTGGCCCACGATCAGACAACTGCCTGTGCAGTCTAATGCTGCGCCATCCAGTGTATGCACAATCCAACTTGCGCCATTCAGAATAACTAAAAGTTAGTTATTTCCAGAACTCTATAAATAGAGTTTCAAGTCCTCATTCCAGGGGATCAGACATAAGTTCAGAAATATCAGAGAGTTCAGGAGTTCTTGCCCAAGTGCTGCTGCATTCTTTTGAGGCTTTTGCCTTCAAAATCTAGAGTCTACCGTCTTCAAAGTTCACATCGTCCAAGGGATGAAGCAATCGTCTTCTAGATTGGATTCCTATAGCTGTACTTTCCCAGAATTCTTGTAATCTTTTTACAAAGTTTGTTGAAATAAAGTTCATACTTTTTTTTGCAAACAAAATGGCGACTCTACTGGGGACGACTTTCTCCTCCGACGAGGAAGTGACAACTCAATGTGACGTTGCGTCTATCGGAAAGACGCAGAAGACGCTGGTTGTGAAGGTCAACCAGACACCCTATGAAGCCATGATCAACTCCAGGACCACTCCTCGCACTGCGATAACTTCTGCCACAAGCAAAGTATGCCCAGTGTGGATCCCAAAGACTGCTGTACGGTCTGTTGATTCTGTCCCTAAGACTGCTGTGCAGTCTAAGGTCTCTGCCACCAAGACCGTTGTACAGTCTAAAGTCTCTGCTGTTGCACAATCTGTCTCTGCCACTCATGCGCAGTCTGCTGTTGCCAGTGCACAAACTACATCATATGTTGCTCTATCAAAGTACAAGACTCCTGTTCCACTGGCGCAGTTGGCTGCTACTCTGCCTATGCAGTCCACTACTCCAGCAACTAGAGTGCAGCTCAAACACTCTGGCAACAAGGCTCTTACTGTGCAAACCACTCTAGTTGAGGCCAGAAGACATTCTGCCAGAACTCTTCCTGCGTAATCTGCCAATGCGCCATCAACCCTTGCGCAAACTGTATCTGCGCCATCCAGGAGAGACAACCCTTTGGCTAATCTCCCATCTTCTCACAACAAGAAGAAAAGCTCTGCTCCTCTCCAGCACCCTGTTACTCCTGCACAATCTACTGGGAGTAGTTTTTTGTGAAGGCCCTTTGGTCTTTTCTCAAACTTCCTCGTCCCATGACTTGGAAGACAACAGAGGAAAACGCTCTTTAGCTAACCCTTCTTTCCAAAATAAAGAAAAATACCCTTTGGTCTTTTCTCAATCTTCCTCGGTTTTTATCGTTGAAGATGAATCTGAATGTGCTCCGGCACCAGTCAGTACAAGAACCCTTTCTCACAAGGATTCTTCTTCTCTCCTTGCCAAAGGGAAGTGTACTGATCAGATAGGTATTCTGCCTACTCCGGTAGCAGAGTTCCAAGATCTCCCAACCCTCAAGATCTCCCGTTCAAGACAGGGAAAATTGCTGGTATCTCAGACAGAAACCCCTGGAGGTGAGTTTGCTGATCTAAGAACTTATCTCAACAGGCCAACTTCGATGAAACGTAAGCAGCCAATGCCGAAGACCAACCATCATCAAAAGCAAACTTCCAGGATCAAGAATTCGGACACCTATGCCAATGAAATGAGCACTTCCCTGTACACTTAGGGGACAAAATATTTGAAGAACCGGAACCATTTTCCGAATGTTATCAAAGAACATATCCCTCGAACTTTTCGTTGTCCTATTGCTGTTCCCGATCTCCGAGAATACCTCAAGCAAAAATAGGACAACATCTCAACATCCCCAGTGCAACCACTTGGACACCATTGCAATCACAAAGTGGTCATCAAGTGTTGTTGTCAAACAACAAGACGATCTGTCTTCGATCGTCTGAACTTTCCTAACTCTGAACATATGTCAGAAGATGAAGACCTAGTTTTGTACGCTTCCATCAACATGACTTCCAGAGACACTGGGGGTAGGAAGTGCTCCAAGCACGGAAAGCCTCGTAAGCCAAGTCAACGGCATTTGGATTTACTCCAAGAATCCTCTGAAGGTGTATAACAACATACCAGATCCCGAAGCCGAGACACAATCGATCAAAGGAATCTTCACGATTCTTCAGAACGTCTCCTTCCTTCTCACTTAGGAGATGATTCTTTCTCCGACTATGATACATCCAGTGAAAGCTCGGAACAAATATTGTCCTCCACTGTACCCAAAGAAGTGACGGCTTATGTTGTCAATGAAGATCCCGATGCTTCTAGTTCAGCTAGTCAAGAACAGAGAATAGTTGTACTAGAAGATAAGTTGAAGACAATGGCTGAAATGGTCGCAAGTATGCATTCTATCATTGTGGCCCAGCATACAGTCCCACCGACCGTACCTCTTAGAAATCCTGAAATCATAGCATCGTTGGTGCCTGTTAATACAGAACTGGGGGTAGCATCTTTTCCAGTACCTCAGGTACAATTCCAACCTACACTCAGTCAGTCAGGTGCTGGGGGTAGTGCTTATCATGCTGTTTCTCCTGCTAACACCGTGGTTCAGCCTGCTCCTTCTATATCAGTAGAAGATGCGAATGAAGCTGTCAAGCTCTTGCGAACTCAGTTCGAAGCTTTCAAGGAGAAAGACAACTTACAGAGGTTGGGGATCAAGCAACCTTACCCAGTTGAATGGAAGGAAGTTCCATTTCCTCCGAAGTACAAAATCCCAACCATCTCGTTATTTGATGGCAACACTTCTCCCAGTCAGTTCATTACCACTTTGTGGTTATGACTGTCCAACTTCAACCAAATGACGCTCTTCTACCAGAGTGTTCGTTGGCTGTTTAGCTGGCGTAGCATACGATTGGTATAGAAGCTTGCCCGATGGTTGTATCACCTCCTTCTCTGGCTTAAAGCAAATTTTCTTGGAACGATTTTACGAGGGGATCAATGACATAACTATGTCAGCCCCCAATAAAATCAAACAAAGGCACAATGAAACTGCTAAGAGTTTCATTGAACGATTCTGCCGGAAAGCTTTGAAAATGCCTCCTAGAACTCCGGCTGCTATCACCATAGACACTTGCAAGGCAAATCTGTTGCCTATCATCAGCATGTGGACAGGGTCTACTCAGTTCCAAGATTGGCCATCCTTCATCGTCAACGCTAAAGCAGCTGAAGTTAGCGCCGACAAATTCAAGCAGCTAGGGGTACAAATGTCTAACCCCGACCAGGATGAACATCAAACATCAGGTGGTGGCAATCGCCAGAACAATCGTAAAGGAAAAGAAACTTTGAACATCAATTTGAACAAGAATAAAGAATCTCTGGCGGTCAACGTAGCTCCTCCTACGTCTACTTCCACTCCTTCTGTACCTCCACCAAGGGAACCTCATCCTAAAGTAGAATATTCCTTTGATGAGAATAACACTGCTAGCATCTTTGATTGCTTGATCAAAAGCAATAAAATCCAACTTCCATATCCAAAAAAACCTGATGAAGTTGGTAAGACTGATCATCCCAAGTACTGTGTCTATCACAGATTCATCGGACATCCCACTCGAGCATGTTATGTGCTCAAAGGCAAAATCCAAGAGCTGGTCAATGCTAGTGTTGTCACTTTGTAGCAAGATGAGAAGACTGTGACTGCAAATATGGTCTCAGTTTAATTTGGTAACTTTCCTCCGCAGATGGTACAGCATGGCGTCATTCCTATTCCTAAAGATACTCTTGAGATTGAGAATCTCCCTCCTCCACGAAGTGAAGGTCTCGTCCCCTTGTCCCTTAACAATGGCAAGATTATGTGGATCCATCCTGATCTTGCTTCGGAGTTGAACTTCTCTCTTCCCCCAAGAAGAAAGACCGCTCTAAGGGCAAAATAAAGATTTACAATATGGTGTCTTTTGACCCCATAGTTGATGAAAAAATCCTGCTGGGCACCAGATCAGGGAAAGCTTATCTAAAGGATTACCCCGAAGCCCAAGAGAATCCTGCTTCTTCCTCTGAGCCTGCTCCAGTGCAGCCTACTTCTACTGAGGACATCTCTTCTGCATCCTCACCAGTTATATTACCTATTCTTTCCAAGCCGACGGTAGCTGACAAAGGCAAACAACAAGTCTGCTTTGACAAACCATTGAAGAAGTCATCTCCTTTCGGACTTGAAAAGCCTTACAATTTTGATATTTTGGCTCAATTAGCCAATACACCGGCCCGGCTATCCACCTTCGAGCTCTTACGCCTCTCTAAAGAGACTCGAGAAACTCTGAGTGAGGCTCTCATGCAAGCTTAAACCTATTTAGCCCTTCTGAAGAAGCTAAAAGCAGAACCAGTCTCTTGCCTCCATTGTCATAGTGTGTTGGAGTTAATTCCAAACATAACTTTCACATAGGATGACATGTTGACGGAAGATAACAGGCACGACCATCCCCTCTACTATATAGGATACGTCGACTCGATGAAAGTCGATCGTATTGTGATAGATCCAGGGTCTGCTCTCAGCATTATGCCGAAGACAATGTTGGATGCACTAAAAATCCCAGTGCATTGTCTCTCCAGTACAATTACCACCATCCTTGGGTTCAATCAGGGAAGGAGTGAGCCTCTAGACAAGATTCGCCTAAAACTCCAAATAGGCAATCTTCGCACAAAGGTGACCTTCTATATCATTGACAATCATGGTTGTTCATACAACGCTTTGCTGGGAAGACCATTTCTACACGAGCATAATATTGTCCCTTCGACTCTCCATCAATGTTTCAAATATGTCGATGACAATGGAGAGGTGCAAAAGGAGGTTGCTGATCTCTATCATTTCAAAGGCATTGAAGCATACTTCAATGACGCACGTATGTACAAAGACGAATTCATAAAGGTTGTCCTGTCTCTGGATACTGAAGAATAGCAAGAAATAGTGCCCAATGATACCCTTATCATTCCTGTCAAAGGGCGTGTTTCTCGTCCTCAATCTTCCAAGCCACTGGCTATTCACTTGCCAGTCCATAAGCAATCAAATGATGATCATGATCAAAGGGAGCTCACCTCTTCTAAGCCGCTTGTTATTGACCTTCGTTGTAACAAGGAAAAAAGACAGCTCACCTCTTCTGAGCCACTTGTTATTGATTTATCTCAAAACAAGGAGAAAAGGGAGCTCACCTCCTCTGAGCCGCTTATTATCGACCTCCGTCGTAATAAGGCCAATCCTCCTCTATGTTCTTCTTCTTCCCCTCTTATAATCAATCTGACCAAGCCTGCTAAGGCTGAAGGTCCTGCTGTAAATACAAATGTACAAATCAATGAAAAAGCATCTACTTTCCAGTATACTGATGTTATTTATCATACTAAGTGCTATTTGGACATGTTAGATAGCTTTCAGTCATTTACAATAGGAGTTGTACAATCTCTTCAAACAGAAGTTTCATTTGAACACCCAAAGGATTAATATCGTATTGTTCCAACTTGTAAGAAAGGCGAGAGTCCAATACTTTTAAATAAAGGACCGGAATAACAATTCAGCTATACGGATGATAGCAAAAGCAAGGACACGGGGCATCTTCAACTCCGTCGTTACAGTCAACAATCAAAAGACATCATCCGAAAGATGGGTTATGACTTCAAGAGCGTCCTCAACTACGGTAAGGGTAGAAGAACTCCTATCCGTACGGCTGTTCCGAAAGGAAAGTCAGAGATGTACTACAGCAAGACCAAAAAAGGTCTCGGAAATGCTTATCCTCTAGTGTTATCCCCAGCAGGCTCTGAATCCGATAGTGAAGAGCGCTCTAACTATTCTGATTCCAGATCGTGGGATTCTGACACCAGTATTGGTCAAGTTCATCGGTTGACTGTATCTTCTAACATGGTCTCCGTCGAACTTCCAGAAGGTTATGACGAGGATATTGAAGAAAATCCTGAAACAGATCCTTGGGCTCAACAAATGGATACCCAGTGGGAACTCTGATTCGAACAAAGAGAACCTCCTACCGAAGATCAATTAGTTCAAGTCGATGTAGGAGAGAACGGATCACCTCGTCCAATATTCATCAGCAAGAACCATCCAGAGGCAGATAAACAAGAATTAATTCTTCTGATTAAAGAATACATTGATGTCTTTGCCTGGAGCTATGAAGACATGCCAGGATTAGATCCCAAAGTAGCTACTCATAAATTGAACATCCTGTCGAATACAAAACCGGTCAAATAGTAACAACGACGTTTTAAACCAGAAATGATAGACGCAATTGACGATGAAGTCAAGAAGCTCATAGCTTGTGGCTTTATTCGGAAAGAACAACATCCTGATTGGGTAGCCAATGTCGTCCCAGTTCTAAAGAAAACCGGCAAAGTTCGAGTCTACATCGACTTCCGAGATCTTAATGAAGCATGTCCAAAAGATGAATTTCCTCTCCCTATCACGGACGTCATGATCGACAACACTTGTGGGTTCGAAAGAATATCTTTCATGGACGGATTCTCCGGATATAATCAGATTCGGATGAATCCTGAAGATTAGAAGCACACTTCTTTCCGTACTCCTCGTGGAGTCTACTGCTATAATGTAATGCCATTTGGTCTCAAGAATGCTGGTGCAACATACTAACGAGCAATAAGTACCATCTTTCGAAATTATATGTGCAAGACTGTCGAATGCTACGTTGATGATATTGCTGTCAAAAGTCGTCTAAAAGAAGATCACATCCAAGACTTGAGAACTATCTTCAATCTCATGCGCCAATATCAACTCAAAATGAATCCCACCAAGTCATTCTTGGGTGTCTCTAGTGGTAAATTTCTCGGCTTCGTCATTACCTCTAAGGGTATATACGTAGATCCCGAGAAGATCAAAGCCATTCAAGAGATGCATCCTCCACACAACCTAGAAGAGCTACGAGGATTCCAAGGTCAACTTGCGTACATCAGGAGATTTATTTCGAATATGTCTGGATGCTGCAGACCATTCACTCAACTCATAAAGAAGGGTGTATCTTTCGTTTGGACCAAAGAATGTCAACGAGCATTTGACGACATCAAGCGGTATCTCATAAATCCACCAGTCTTGGTGCTACCAATCTCTGGCATGCCATTCTTAATGTATGTCCGTGCTATGGACCATTCATTGGGTGCTTTACTTGCCCAAAAGAACAAAGAAGGCCACGAACAAGCTATCTACTATCTCAGCCGTACTATGATTGGTGCTGAACACCGTTATAGTCCGGTCGAAAAAGAGTGCCTAGCTATTATGTTCGATGTTCAAAAGATACGACATTACATTATTGGCCAAACTATTCATGTCATATCCCGAGTTAACCCTCTTCGGGTACTAATGAAGAAGCCCAGCACACTTAATTCTTGGCTAGCTACATGGGCCATTCTATTAGCCCAATATGACATGGTATATGTTCCTCAAAAGTCTGTCAAAGGTCAAACACTGACGGATTTCTTAGCAGCTCATCCTGTTCCAGAGACGTCCAAACTCTACGATAAAATTCCAGATAAGACATTGGAATCTAATACAATCTCTGAAGAATTTCCTACTTGGCGTCTATTCTTTGACGGTACATCCAGACCCAATGGTGCCATTGTCGCAGGATTTGGAGTTGTCCTTGTTTCTCCGGACGGGTCAGCTAGTCAAAGAGCATACTCCCTATATGAGCCTTGCTCCAACAACGTGACAGAGTACAATGCTCTACTTATCGGCCTTCAGCTAGCCAAATAACTTGACGTCGAGTATCTTGAAGTCTATGGTGACTCCAAGCTGGTTGTTAACCGGGTTAGAGGGACTTATGAAGTTCGCCATCAAGATCTAGTACCTTACTTTGAAGCGGCGATCAACATGGCTACATCATTCAAAGCCTTCTTTATCGAATATGTACGCCGAGCTTGCAATACTGAAGCTGACGCTTTGGCTAATCTTGCAGTAGTCTTAGCCATCCCTATCAAAAGACAGCAAGTAGTAGTCGTCTCTAATCGAGAATTGTTCTGCATCGAAAACAATCGTAATATTGAGTTCAGTAATCTTACTGAAGTCAATGTTATCAGTGAAGATTGGAGAACTCCTTTTATCGACTTCGTAGTTTATCATATACTACATGAAGATCCCAAGGAGGCTACGAGTATTCGTCGGCGGTCTCTCCGATTCTATTACAATCAGACCACCAAGATACTTTACCAGCAAACTTATGACGGCCTACTCTTATGCTGTCTTGCTGGTGATGAAGCGAAGCAAGTATTACATGAAGCTCACGACGGTGTTTGCGGAGCACATCAGCCCGGTCCTAAGCTACAGGATCGTATCCGACGTATGGGTTATTATTGGCCCTCTATGGTATCTAATGCCATCGAATATGCGAGGAAATGTCGAGCTTGTCAAATCTATACAGATTTTATTCATCAACCGTCGGAGTTCCTTCATCTGACTGCAGCTTCCTGGCCTTTCAAAGCTTGGGGCATGGATATCATCGGTCCCATCAATCCTCCTTCTTCTAGAGGACATCGGTTCCTATTGGCAATAACCGACTACTTTTCCAAATGGGCCGAAGCTATACCATTGGCTGAAGTCAAGACCAGCAGCGTTATCAACTTCGTCAAACACCATGTCATCTATCGATTTGGTGTACCTCGACGAATCAAACACGACAATGGAACTCAATTTATCAGTCAAAAGTTCACAAGGTTCTGTGACGATTATCGAATTGACAATATCGTTTTGACAGCCTACAATCGTGCTGCTAATGGCTTAGCTGAAGCCTTCAACAAGACTATCATCAAGCTCCTCAAAAAGTTTGTTTCTACTAACAAATGAAATTGGAGTGAAAAGCTTGGGGAATGTCTTTGGGCTTACCGTACTACGGTCCGCAACCCTACAGGTTGTACACCCTTCTCTTTGTTGTACGGCTGTGAAGCAGTTCTACCTTTGGAACTCCAAATTCCGTCTTTGAGGATCGCTATCGCCAACGAGCTCACGATAGAGAATAACGATCTTCTCCGACTTCAAGAGTTTGAAGCGCTCGATGAGAAACGGCTATTAGCTCAACAGCATATTGAGTTATACCAAGCCCGCATCTCAAAGACTTTCAACCGCAAAGTTAAAGTCAGAGCCTTTCAGAAAAGAGAGCTTGTTTTAACAGTCAGACGTCCTATGACTATGACTCACTCAAGCAAAGGCAAGTTTGATGCAAAGTGGGAAGGGCCTTACATTATCAGCAAAGTCTTTTCAAATAGAACCTATCAACTTTCAGAGTTAGATGGTCGAGTTGCTATGATGCCTATCAATGGCAAATTTCTCAAGAAATATTATGTATAAATGTAACAGTGATCAGACAGTTAATAAATAAAGTTTGATTTTTATTTCATCATGTTACATGATATCAAGGAAGGTCACTATCATCCTTCTCGACATTGGGACGTGGACCACTGCCGTCCTTATCAAAGACACAATCAGCGAAAGAGCCAATCCCATCTCCCCAAGGGGCGTTATGAACGTCCCTATTCTATAGTTGTACCTCTCTGCCAGGGCTAGAAACAGATGAGGGTTTGGGTGAAAGCCATATACGGTAGCGTATACCGCATTATAAAGATCTATCTTTTTAAGTTGATCTTCAAATTGAGCCAATGCCCAGTTGGCTATATTGTTCCATCTCCTATTTTCCGGGTTTACTAAAACGGTCAGCCGGATGTCTTGATCCGGATATCTACCCTCCGCCTTGGCATAATCGTTGGCAAAAATCGGTGTCCTTACCGGCAGCAACAAAGACGAGTTCTCAGGAGGGATACAACCTGGCTTCAACCCTCTTAATAAAGTGCTGTGTCGTTCGAAAGAACTATAGAACATGTCCCGATTGTTCGGACCTTTCTTGACACAGATTTTTCATGTCCGGGCATGTTGAAGGGGAGTAATGTCCCAGTCCATCCTCCTAGGATGGCTTGCATGAGCATATCTTGCTAGAGGAAGGCATCTAGCTATGTCTGGTAACTTGATCAATTTCTCCTTCCTTTAGAAAGTTCTTGACTCAACTCGGGGTCTTGGTTGAGAACTTTTATCAATGGCGTCGTCGAAGAAGAACATAGGCTTCTTGTGGGTGACAGCATCAGCAGATTGTAAAGGCTGTCCATTTATCAGACTTAGCAAAGTTTCATTATCCTGAGTTATCAGGATAGCTTGGCGAGATGATGGAAGGGTATACTGGGGGAAGAGTACATGGGATAAGTCCTCTTTGTATTCTGGCTCAGCTAAAGTTCCTGTGAAGATTTCATAATTCGGGTCCTCTCTGGTATCAACTGCATCAAACAGAAAAATCACAATTTAGTATAAGTCAAGTCAGAGATTCTGTCATTAGATTGCGCAAACATCAGATTGTGCAAACATCAGATTGCACAAACATCAGATTGTGCAAACATCAGCTTGTGCAAGCATCAGATTGTGCTGATAATCTTGCACAAATCAACCGATTACGCTGACTTTTGCCAGCGCAATTTAACCGATTGCGCGAGAAGATATTCTTCATAAAAATGAAAAATAATGGGTTTGTGCAACCAAAACCCTAAATAGGGTGGCGCAGTATGATCACATCTCTAAAAAGAGATGGATTTTAAGCAGGGTGCACAGCTTCGTATTGGAAAGGGCACGACACAACCCGAGCCGAAGATTCGGCGTGGGCCTTGCCCTTGGCGGCGGTGGAGGAGCTCTTGAGGGCCATAAGATCGGCGGAGAAGAAAGAGTGAAATCGGAGTTGGCTCGGGGATCTCTCTCTCTCAAGCACAATGAACACAAGTAAAGAATAATATGAAGGATGAAGAGAACTATTTATAGTTTTTCGAAGTGCAACGGCCGCCTCAGATTGCGCCAAATAAATAGGGGTAATCCCTTCGATTGCGCAAACAGCATCATCATGTGCGCAACTTGATTGAAAATTCAAAATTCAAAGTATTTCAAAATTTTGAATAAATTCAACTTTCGAAAACTTTCAAGGGGGTCTTGTAGGTCCTAAAAAATCAAGTTGCACCCATCAACAAAGTCATAAAGATCAAGAAATACAGCTTTTAAATGAATTACGCAGAAGTCAGATTGCGCATCATCCAGACTGCGCAGAGTGGACTGCGTACACTTTCAAGTGCACGAGCTGTCGTGGCTATGTCATCATTACCTGACACAATCAAATCTTCTGACAAATGACAGCACAAAGAACGAGGAGACTGTTCGTTTGTTGTGCCGTACAGTGCTCGAGGACAGCTGTACATGCAGCGCAATCTGTTTGTAGCGTAATCCAGCACAGCGCGATCCATCCTAGCGCAATCCAAAGTCAGCACAATTCATGTGGCGCACTTCATCATGACAACTGACAAATGTACACGTGGCATTCATGCCATCAATTGCTCACTACGTAGCAACCGTCTGTGCACGATCATGCGCATTTCAATCATATGATGCCATGAGTCAAAGACAGTTGGCCCACGATCAGACAAATACCTGCGCAGTCTAATGCTGCGCCATCCAGTGCATGCGTAATCCAACTTGCGCCATTCAGAATAACTAAAAGTTAGTTATTTCCAGAACTCTATAAATAGAGTTTCAAGTTTTTATTCCAGGGGATCAGACATAAGTTCAGAAATATCAGAGAGTTCAGGAGTTCTTGCCCAAGTGCTGCTGCATTCTTCCGAGGCTTTTGCCTTCAAATTCAGAGGCTACCGTCTTCATAGTTCACATCGTCCAAGGGATAAAGCAATCGTCTTCTAGATTGGATTCCTATAGTTGTACTTTCCCAAAATTCTTGTAATCTTTTTACAAAGTTTATTGAAATAAAGTTCATACTTTTGTTTTTGCAAACAGGGATGGCCAATAGCTTGCCATGCTTTCCCGTCTCTCACCCTCACACAAGACACAACCACACACACTATATATATACAAATTTATCTAAAACAGTCCACATATAAAAATATATACCAATTTACATATATACATGACTTGTGGGTGGTCAAAAATACATATATAATATATATATATATATATATATATATATAGGAATCCATATGAAAACAAAGTGTGACACCTTGGCCATGACTAACCTACCCTCATTCATGCACAAAATTGAAATTAGGATTCTAAATGACCTATTGGGCATTTCCACAAACACTTGGTGTGTCACCCTCAAAATTCTTCCATGGGTGACACAAAACCTATCCCGACTTCCAAATGAGGACTCAAATGGGGCTCTAAATCATTCCTAAGGGTCATCCCTACATGGGATTGGGTTCCTATGGGTTCAAAATTGAGGATCGATTGTAGGAACGAGTTGTAAAGCGCAATACTCTAGAGGGGGGGAATAGAGTAGGCAGCAAAAATTAGCTATTTAAAAATGTCAGTAACAAGATCACAGATAATATATCACAGATATGTAAATAAAAAGTAGAGAGTAGAGAGCAAACGCAAACACAAGTATGTATACTGGTTTTCCTCTTGTGAGGACTAGTCCAGTCGGAAGAACTCTAGCTTCCAGTTGAATCCACTATGGAAAATCACCACAAGTTTTCATTCGAAGTTCTTACAACTTCTAAAACGCGAGCTTTGATCCGAAGTACTCGACCAACTTCAATTGTGAAGTATGTACCTTCATTCAAGCCTCTGATTACAATCACTCTGAAACTTCTAGACCGTACCGTACTGGCAAATCGACTAGAGAATTGTAACTGGCTTGGGATTTGAAAATAAATAGCTCAGAATACTTTGGAAGAAGTAGTAGGCTTGTAGAGAAGAGATATGAAAGTGAATGAGTGAGTTGAAATGATCAAAATCCTTCTCTATTTATAGTTTTTCCAAAGGCAGAATTCTGACAAAATTCGGGCAGAATTCGGGCAGAACTCTATGAGAAAATCTCATTGGGATCCGTAACTGCAGGGAGACCAAGTTCAAAAAGCAACGTTCACTAACCGAACTCTGGCCGAACACTGGCCGAATTCGGGCCAAATTCTGGCAGAATTCTATCCGAGTTCTGTCAGGGTTTTTACAAATTGGTTTTTGGGCTTTTTGAAAAGTCAGGCAGTTAGGAAGTAGTTTGGGCTTTTGTAAGTGGGCTTGTTTTCAAAAATAAAAGAGTATTTTGAAAACGTTTCTTAGGTAGCCTATTTGTCAGTATGATGCAATGTACATCGTATTCCTAGACTCAATAAATACGAAAAAATACATTGATGAAATAGGAAAACCAAGAGCCCTTTGATGACGTATTTCTTCAAATATTTGAGAAGACTTGAAGACGCCTTTTTTACTTGACGGCGGTCGTCCAAAGATAAACAGATCTGGAAATCTGAAAACCTTTCGGAGGCTTCGCCCCAGAACACCTGACGGGGGGTGCTGCCCCCTCGACCCCTGTCCACTGACCGGACAGCGGAACCCCCGATGCGAGGCCCCGGATAGGTCGTTAGTGTCACGACCCACATCCTGATTAGGGGCACGAGAAGCGGTTACGTCCAGCCTACGCCGCAGAATCGACGGTAGAACGCTGTATATAAGGTCTGTAAATACTATGACTAAACAGATAAATGTACCTGTACAGTATATACACTCCGAACGGAGGAGTATGGCAATACTGCCTCAATCACATAATCAAAACTATGGTAGAAAGCATGGAAAAGAGATATGATAGAAATAAACAGGAAACGAGTCCAAGATGTCCACAAGTCACAGCTAATCACAAATCCAGAGTCTCAGAATACAATATAAGTATAAGATACTACAACTAAAATAAACTGCTGGCTCGCAGGCCAGGCAAGCCTAACTAACACTAGGCTACTCCGGGTGGGCGAAGTCAAGAGGCTCTACCACTAAGCCTCTGTCTAGGTCAAGCTCCTCAGACTCTATCCCGTAATAAGTCGGGCAATCAGCCTCTAAGTCATCTGTAAAATTTGTCAACGGTATCCTGTCAGGAAAATGAGCAAGTACAAACACCAACAGCAGTTCCATGTGAATTGACAAATACTATAAGAGACAGTAATAATGAAATACAAGACAAAGGGTAAAGACGACTTGGGAACCATTCGAAAGCCGAGTTACAACCCTTAAACCAAACAAGGACCGGGGTTGTAACCCTTCTTTCGAACAGAACCTAGTCCCATAATCAAGTACAGTATAAAAGGCAGGTAGAGCATATGAGAAATGAATCATAGCAGGGTGAAGGTACAGTAAGTAAAGCTGAAACTGGAATATAAGACATGACAAATAAAGTAAAAGGTGTTTGAATTATTAGAGTGATATGTGATCGGCTAAAGAGTAGCTGGGCCAAGTTATCCACTTGGCACGGCAATCCGCGGTGAACTCAACGGAAAATCATGCCGTCCAACCTGGATAATCGGGAGTGAGGTATCTGCGACACCCTACGTGGAGTGAGGGTGACGTTGGCAATGTATAGTTACAATAAGGTTTGATCACATAACCCCTAATAATTCCCCCATTTCCCCGAATAGTATAAATAGATCCGGTCATGGCACGTCATGACGCGGGATTCCCTAAGAGGGGAGCAAGTCCTCTTCAGGAATCGGCGTCAATACAAGTACAAAAATCAAGACCAAGCAAGTACCAATATCCCAAGAGATCCAGGAATGACATCTCATGACCAGAATCCGTTAATACTAGTCCGTGAACTATCGTGTCGAGAATCAAGTAAGACACTACGACTGAATCGGATATAGTAGATATCAAGACAATGAAAACTATCAGTGAATGTACTCACCTGTGGTCCTGAGCTGATAGAGTGAACAGACGCTCAGAGCGATCACAGACCTAAGACAAGATACTATAAGTCAAACAGGACTAAATGCTGAAAAAGAAACTAATACAAGCCATGAATGCAAGTCTAAGTCAAAATTAGGTCAATCTAGGTCTAACTAAGTCATACTAGGCCTTATTGGTTCATACTAGGTCATACTAGGTCACTGGAAGTCATTCCAAGTCAAACTAGGTCAATCGGGATCAACGGTTGACTTACAGTTGACTTTGGTCAAAAAGTCAACTCTGGTCAACCCTGGTCAACTATGGTCAACTATGGTCAACTCTAGGTCAAACCTAGGTCAAACTGGTCTAATATTGACCAACTGTTGACTTTCAGTCAACTGGTCAAGTCTGGATTGGTTTCGGTCAAATCGGGTCGCTTTAAGGCTAAGTTTGACCTTCGGTTGACTTTTGTTGACTTTTGGTCAAAACGGTCAACCGACGTCAAAACTAGTCTTAGAGTACCATATTTGATCATTACCAACCACGGGGATCAAGTTCTAACACTATCTTAGGCTTCTAACACAAGTATCCTATTTCTAGGCAAAACTAGGATTTACCCTTCTAAGGCAAATCCGATACCTTGCCTAAAACCAATGAAACCTTGCAAATACCCATGGAACTCACCCCACCACTCATACACAACACTCACACACAACACCTCATCCTCACATAGACCTCTCTATAAGTTTTCTAATAGGTTTCCTACTAGTTTGCACATAGGCTAACTATAGGCACTCACTAATAGGTTCTCACACACACACACAACTCACAAAACACCCTCACAACTACACACACACAAACAACCAATGTGGACTGTTTTTGGACAGCCCCTAGCCCTTCACAAACATCACACAAACACCCCCCCACAAATATATATATACATCCATATATAAACCCCTCTATATATATATCAATACATATATATATACCTATATATATATAACTAGATAGATGTAAAACTAATAGACTAAACTCACAACCGTTCCCCTCTACAAATCTGAACTGAAAATCTGGGAGCATTTTCCCCCTCTAAAACACCACACAAATATATATATACACCCATATATAACCCCATATATATATACCAATATATATATATCAATATATATATATATATATATATATATATATATATATATATATACATCTATATATATATCACTAAATGGTATAATAAAATGGCATAAACACCACCAAAACCCCCCTCTACAATTTCTGGACTGAAGTGACAGCCACCCCAATCCCTCACAAACACCACCTACAACACAACATAATCCATATAAATATACCCCTTATATAACCATATATATATATATATATATATATCAATATATATATATATAGATGCATATAACTAATTATACATAAGCATTATGTTTCCAAAACTCAACCAAAACTCCCAACCCATACACACCTGGCCGAAACCATGACAGCCCCCTAATGCCACATACAACATCACAACATCACATAAATTAATCACCATTTATATATATATATATATATATATATATATATATATATATATATATATATATATATATATATATATATATATATATATATATATATATAGAATGATATATATAACTATATATATACCAAAACACATAGAAATAATTTGATACATTAAGATACTCTCATGGATCATCTCTACAACATGAAAAATCTGAGATTAAATGAAAAACCACACAAAAGCAATATTTAAACATCATCCATGGGTCAAAAGGGGCCTTTTTCCTAATAGGACACAAGCCTACAAGTGGACACTCCTAAAAATGTCCAAAGGACACAAAAATGGTTTCTAATGATGGTACCACCATGAGAATCATCATGGAGGGTTCCTACATGATCTACATGAGAAAAGAATGAGTTTTGGAGAAGAAATCACCTTGGTTTGAGAGCAAAAATCAATGGAGCTTTCAAAAGCAAATGGAGCCTTTGGGGAAGAAGAAGAAATGGATTGGAATGAAATGATAAAGTGGTTTTCTCTCTCCACCCTATCCCCATGTTGTGGCCGGCCACCCCTCTTAGGATTTGTCCTATTTGATTAATTACAAGTTTGCCCTCCTATTGATTAAATGGCTAAAAATTGGAAAAGGGTTGAACCGGGGGTAGTTTAGTCAAACCGAAACCACTAATCTCTAACTAATTATTAACTAAAATAATGGTCTAGTCTCTAACCAAAATATCTAACATGTGGACCATGGTTAGCTAGTGTATGGGCCCGCTAAGGTCAAAATACCCCGGGTCCCCGAAACAAGTCAAAACAAGTCGAAATGAAATGAAATTCGAACCCGATTCAAATATCCCCAAAATAATACAAATAATAAATAAATAATTTCAAAATAATTTTTAAAGTGGAAAATTACCAAAATACCCCTGTTTGTGAAAACTGGGGGTGATAAATCTATCCACCTTAAAAAAATTTTGTCCTCAAAATAAAAACCAAGCAATCACCAAAGAAAATATCAAAATAAATCAAAGAGGTCCAATGACCAAAATACCCTTGGGCCAGATATAACACTGAAAGTATCCTAATCACATGGTTAGGCTCCAGGTCAAACAGTCCCTATGGTTTCACTAGTAACACATCAAAATCACAAGTCATGGCTAAAAAAAAAAATTTTAAATGATTAAAATCTCCGAAATCAAAGCATGAATTAAATCACAATAATTAAATGACTAAAATTATAGCATTTTAAAATTATACTCAAATAGAAACTAGGTGCTACAAGCCTATCCACCTTAAAAATTTCATCCTCAAAAATTAAAACAAGTAACCACAGAAAATTTCATGCAATTCGATAATCGTATGCGTCTGTCCAAAATCATGATACTCAGAATTTCTGTCATGCCAGTGAGCAAGGCTACGATAATCACAGAGTCCTCGACTATGGTACATACCTCTAGAATCATGGTATTTAAAATTTTTGCATTGCCGCATGCTTGGCAGCGAAAACCTTAAATTCCTACACCCGAGAAATACGACCATAATCCGACTATATGTCCTCACTATGCCTGCTAGCATGACCCTAGAGGATTCTAAAGTCTCATAATCGAGACGACCTAGCCCATACGACTTATCTCAAAAATCACATCACAAGAGCAATTTTCATCAAACAGACAAGGAACAGATGGAATCGAATTTCAAACAGTAAATGAGAAAGCAAATACGGAAAGGAGATCGAAGGATCGGAACCTGCACTCTGCTCTGCTACTGCCTGAGAGGGCTCAACTTCCATGACGAACGCACGCCCCTGCTGGCCTCCTCTAGCCTGCCGTACTCTATCCTGGCCCGCCTGTCTGGCTACACGGGCAGCACAGTCCCTCATCTGGTGATCTGGAGCTCCACAGAATAGACAAACTCCCAGCTTCATCCTACAAACATCCCGGATGTGCCCTATCTTCTTGCAGAAAGCACACTGGACGACCTGCCTCTTGCCCTGACCCTGCTGCTGGTCGTCACGTGCTGGTGCCTGATGTACTCTGTCCGCAGGGGCTCCCCTCTGGTGCTGCTGAAAACGTTGCTGCTGCGTCTGAAGTGGAGGACCTCTCTGCTGAACTGCTGGTCCTCTGGCCGGCTGCGCTCTGTCTTGAACTCCTCGGACTCCCCGGGAACGGCAGTCCTTCAGCTGGTGATCGGACGCCCCACAGTATAAGCAGGCGCCCAAATCTCTTCCTACAAGCCTCTTTAGTATGCCCTGGCCTCCCACAAAAGTGGCACTGTGCTGCTGGCCTCTGTCTCTGACACTGATACTGAACTGGGGTATCCTGAACTGTACCCGGTACAACCCTCTCAAGTGCTACCATCACCCGTCGATGGGAGTTCTCCATGCTTTGTCGAAACATCTCTGCCTGGCGGTACTGCGCCTCTGCCTGAACCCTTTGCGTCTGCAACATCTGCTGCAGAAGGGCCATCATACCCTGAGTGTCTGCCGGTAGCTGAGGCGACGGTGGAAGAATGTCTGGAATGACCACAGACGGTCTCGCTGCTGGAGGTGGAAGACCTCCTGAAACCGTCGCTGCCAGTGCTCCCGTCGGAAGGGCAGGAACTGATATGGCTGCTCCCTGAACTGCATCTCCCCCAGCTGGAGGTGGAAGACCTCCGAGAACTGCCGCTGCTACTCCTACCTGAAGGACAGGAACTGATGCTACTGCACTCTCGACTGTCAGTCCCGTAGCCGGAGGTGGAAGACCTCCCTGATCTGACCTCTCTGGAACTACGCTAGAATCCACTGCCTGAGAACGAGTGACTGTCATCCTGAAGATGAATTGAACCCAAGAGATCAATATGGCACATGATAGGATATTATCAAAGGAGGACAATTGAATTCAAACACAAGAAGAGTTGTCATGGTAATCAAAAGATCAGAGTTTTTCCTAAAATGTGATTGAGTAACTCCTATCATACCCTAGTCCTATATCCTAATCGCAGGCTCGTAATTAGCACTCTAAGTCGAGCACCATTACGAGTTCGCACTAGTTGCGACACTGACCTGCATGGGCCACCACAAAAATGTGTCACGACCCGCACCCTGATTAGGGGCACGAGAAGCGGTTACGTCCAGCCTACGCCGCAGAATCGGCAGTAGAACGCTGTATATAAGGTCTGTAAATACTACGACTAAACAGATAAATGTACATGTACAGTATATACACTTCGAACGGAGGAATAGGGCAATACTGCCTCAATCACATAATCAAAACTATGGTAGAAAGCATGGAAAAGAGATATGATAGAAATAAACAGGAAACGAGTCCAAGATGTCCACAAGTCACAGCTAATCACAAATCCAGAGTCTCAGAATACAATATAAGTATAAGATACTACAACTGAAATAAACTGCTGGCTCGCAGGCCAGGCAAGCCTAACTAACACTAGGCTACTCCGGGTGGGCGAAGTCAAGAGGCTCTAACACTAAGCCTCTGTCTAGGTCAAGCTCCTCAGACTCTATCCCGTAATAAGTCGGGCAATCAGCCTCTAAGTCATCTGTAAAATTTGTCAACGGTATCCTGTCAGGAAAATGAGCAAGTACAAACACCAACAGCAGTTCCATGTGAATTGACAAATACTATAAGAGACAGTAATAATGAAATACAAGACAAAGAGTAAAGGCGACTTGGGAACCATTCGAAAGCCGAGTTACAACCCTTAAACCAAACAAGGACCGGGGTTGTAACCCTTCTTTCGAACAGAACCTAGTCCCATAATCAAGTATAGTATAAAAGGCAGGTAGAGCATATGAGAAATGAATCATAGCAGGGTGAAAGTACAGTAAGTAAAGCTGAAACTGGAATATAAGACATAACAAATAAAGTAAAAGGTGTTTGAATTATTAGAGTGATATGTGATCGGCTAAAGGGTAGCTGGGCCAAGTCATCCACTTGGCACGGCAATCCGCGGTGAACTCAACGGAGAATCATGCCGTCCAACCTGGATAACCGGGAGTGAGGTATCTGCGACACCCTACGTGGAGTGAGGGTGACGGTAGCAATGTATAGTTACAATAAGGTTTGATCACATAACCCCTAATAATTCCCCCATTTCCCCGAATAGTATAAATGGATCCGGTCATGGCACGTCATGACGCGGGATTCCCTAAGAGGGAAGCAAGTCCTCTTCAGGAATCGGCGTCAATACAAGTACAAAAATCAAGACCAAGCAAGTACCAATATCCCAAGAGATCCAGGAATGACATCTCATGACCAGAATCCGTTAATACTAGTCCGTGAACTATCGTGTCGAGAATCAAATAAGACACTACGACTGAATCGGATATAGTAGATATTAAGACAATGAAAACTATCAGTGAATGTACTCGCCTGTGGTCCTGAGCTGATAGAGTGAACAGACGCTCAGAGCGATCACAGACCTAAGACAAGATACTATAAGTCAAACAGGACTAAATGCTGAAAAAGAAACTAATACAAGCCATGAATGCAAGTTTAAGTCAAAACTAGGTCAATCTAGGTCTAACTAAGTCATACTAGGCCTTATTGGTTCATACTAGGTCATACTAGGTCACTGGAAGTCATTCCAAGTCAAACTAGGTCAATCGGGATCAACGGTTGACTTACAGTTGACTTTGGTCAAAAAGTCAACTCTGGTCAACCCTGGTCAACTATGGTCAACTATGGTCAACTCTAGGTCAAACCTAGGTCAAACTGGTCTAATATTGACCAACTGTTGACTTTCAGTCAACTGGTCAAGTCTGGATTGGTTTCGGTCAAATCGGGTCGCTTTAAGGCTAAGTTTGACCTTCGGTTGACTTTTGTTGACTTTTGACTTTTGTTGACTTTTGGTCAAAACGGTCAACCGACGTCAAAACTAGTCTTAGAGTACCATATTTGATCATTACCAACCACGGGGATCAAGTTCTAACACTATCTTAGGCTTCTAACACAAGTATCCTATTTCTAGGCAAAACTAGGATTTACCCTTCTAAGGCAAATCCGATACCTTGCCTAAAACCAATGAAACCTTGCAAATACCCATGGAACTCACCCCACCACTCATACACAACACTCACACATAACACCTCATCCTCACATAGACCTCTCTATAAGTTTCCTAATAGGTTTCCTACTAGTTTGCACATAGGCTAACTATAGGCACTCACTAATAGGTTCTCACACACACACACAACTCACAAAACACCCTCACAACTACACACACACAAACAACCAATGTGGAATGTTTTTGGACAGCCCCTAGCCCTTCACAAACATCACACAAACACCCCCCCCACAAATATATATATACATCCATATATAAACCCCTCTATATATATATCAATACATATATATACCTATATATATATAACTAGATAGATGTAAAACTAATAGACTAAACTCACAACCATTCCCCTCTACAAATCTGAACTGAAAATCTGGGAGCATTTTCCCCCTCTAAAACACCACACAAATATATATATACACCCATATATAACCCCATATATATATACCAATATATATATATCAATATATATATATATATATATATATATATATATATATATATATATATATATATATATATATATATATATATATATATATCACTAAATGGTATAATAAAATGGCATAAACACCACTAAAACCCCTCTCTACAATTTCTGGACTGAAGTGACAGCCACCCCAATCCCTCACAAACACCACCTACAACACAACATAATCCATATAAATATACCCCTTATATAACCATATATATATATATATATATATATATATCAATATATATATATATATATATAGATGCATATAACAAATTATACATAAGCATTATGTTTCCAAAACTCAACCAAAACTCCCAACCCATACACACCAGGCCGAAACCATGACAGCCCCCTAATGCCACATACAACATCACAACATCACATAAATTAATCACCATTTATATATATATATATATATATATATATATATATATATATATATATATATATATATATATATATATATATAGAATGATATATATATAACTATATATATACCAAAACACATAGAAATAATATGATACATTAAGATACTCTCATGGATCATCTCTACAACATGAAAAATCTGAGATTAAATGAAAAACCACACAAAAGCAATATTTAAACATCATCCATGGGTCAAAAAGGGGCCTTTTTCCTAATAGGACACAAGCCTACAAGTGGACACTCCTAAAAATGTCTAAAGGACACAAAAATGGTTTCTAATGATGGTACCACCATGAGAATCATCATGGAGGGTTCTTACATGATCTACATGAGAAAAGAATGAGTTTTGGAGAAGAAATCACCTTGGTTTGAGAGCAAAAATCAATGGAGCTTTCAAAAGCAAATGGAGCCTTTGGGGAAGAAGAAGAAATGGATTGGAATGAAATGATAAAGTGGTTTTCTCTCTCCACCCTATCCCCATGTTGTGGCCGGCCACCCCTCTTAGGATTTGTCCTATTTGATTAATTACAAGTTTGCCCTCCTATTGATTAAATGGCTAAAAATTGGAAAAGGGTTGAACCGGGGGTAGTTTAGTCAAACCTAAACCACTAATCTCTAACTAATTATTAACTAAAATAATGGTCTAGTCTCTAACCAAAATATCTAACATGTGGGCCATGGTTAGCTAGTGTATGGGCCCGCTAAGGTCAAAATACCCCGGGTCCCCGAAACAAGTCAAAACAAGTCGGAATGAAATGAAATTCGAACCCGATTCAAATATCCCCAAAATAATACAAATAATAAATAAATAATTTCAAAATAATTTTTAAAGTGGAAAATTACCAAAATACCCTTGTTTGTGAAAACTGGGGGTGACAGTTAGGCGGTTCAGAGAAATCTTCTTGTATAACGCCGTCTTTGGCCCATCAATAATTCTCTATTGCATATGTCCTGGTTTGTCACGCCCCAGAACCAGAATACTGGAGAGCGGGGGGATGACTCAGCCAGCTACGTATTACGGGTAGATGAATACCGTATAATACGATCAATGCTGTCTAACCAGACGGGGGGGTGCATACTACATAAAAGTCCTACTATGGTCACTTCACATCTATTGTCTCAATCATTCAAACAAGGAACAAAAATAGAGAACATGTAAGATAAAGCAGTAAGGCGTCCCAAACGCTTTGTTAAAATGTTCTTGACATCTGGCTATACAAAATATAGCCAGATGATGTAGTAAGGTATACACAATTGTTATCAGCTGTAGTCTGACTTTAGTTACAATTATGTAAAAAGTAAGTACAAGACAATCCGACTAACATGTCGGTGCCAAACGGCAAGGTATAAAGTATTCTAACAAAACGAGCGGGCAAGTAAGAAAACCCACTCGAGTCCTCCTGCGATCATCCTTCTAGTGTTGACCATCTTGGAGGTAGAAGTAAGCTGGACCCTCGGGGACTGGCTCTAAATCTGGCCATGTAAAACCAGAGAGGTTAGACCTCTAATAGCAAGTACCACAAGGAAGGACGATATGAAGGACTAAACCAGTAAGTAAGAGAATATAATAATAGATCTCTGCTTGCTACTAGGACTCACATTACATCAAGACACTTCGAACCAACCTCCCAACCAAACAAGGACAGAAGTTGGCCCGTCATGTCCTGACATTCTGATCATCCCAGTTAGGTAACAGAGTATAGTGCACAAACAAATCATCTTGAACGGCCAATCAACTCCTACGGCTTGCTATTATGAGTTCCAAGTTATCCTGGAATAATGCAATTAGGGATTCCTCAGTTCTTACTATGTGCAAGCAAGGCTAGTCTATCCAGTCAATCAATTGGCCCATGCATGAATTAGACGAGTCCTAGCAGGACGTTCATCAATATACAATATATAATAATAATAAAAGCAGATACTGTTCCCTGTCCGTGTGGCAGATTTACAGTACCTGTGGGAACCAGTCGGCCCGTCGGGTACTACTCGTTCCAAGGGGGCTGCCATGTAAGAATTCGGGAATCTATTCTCTCCATGCAATCATTATTTTATTTAACTTAATAGTCCCTACATTGAGTGAAATCCCATGCCGTGGATCATGGTCATTCAAATGAGTACTTTCGTACGGGGTACGATATGCACAACTCTACAACGATACCAGTGCGGTTAGGTTGCAGGTTTTACATAGCATAATGCAACAAGCAAATCTAACTACGATAATCATGCCTTGACCATAAAGTACACATGCTGTTTTCGTAGAAAAATAACTAAATAATTAAATAAATAATTTGAAGCCTGCATGTGCCTATATGTCAATATTCGAGATTAGCCAGTCGATTACAATAGTTCATTTCATGAACGTGTCTCATTCATTCGATTCAATAAGACGACTAGCCAGCCTCTTTAGTTCCAACTAGGAACGCATTATCAATTTTAGTCAAGCTAACAATTATTATCAATGGTGACAAGGCATGATCAATTATTAATCAATCAATGTTAATTACTGCCAAATTCGGGAAATAAAAATTCATTTCAATCGTGTCAATCAAATCGTAATTTACCAAGTTCAGGACAAAAGGCGTAAGGATATAAAATGGACGTAAAATATCTAATAAAATATCAATATTCAGGGCTATAGAATAGTCATGCGGCTAAGTCTAGTGCGGCCAGGATGGATCTTATGCGGCAAGGAAAGGAGTCGGGTTTATGCGGCTCAGTGGGCAGAGGCACATGCGGCTGAAAATACGGGAACCTATGCGGCTGGGGAGTGGGACTAGCTCCCATGCGGCAAGCGGAAGGGATGTTCCATGCGGCTGGCGGTAAATGAGTCCATGCGGTTCAACCAAGTCGAACCCCATGCGGCCTGGTCAAGGAGATTGCTTATGCGGCTGGCGGTAAATGAGTCCATGCGGTTGAAGGTTCAGGACCTCATGCGGCCAGCGAGTGAGTCTGGTTCATGCGGCTGGGTTTAGGAGAGAAGTCCATGCGGTCAAGAAAGAGATTCAGTCCTATGTGGCTGAGAGTCCCATGCGGCTGAGTTACTTGCCGCATGAAGTGTCATGCGGCCAAGTCAAGCCCATGCGGCCAGGAGAAGAAGTACAAGTTCATGCGGTTAAGAAAGACGAGGGCGCATATGCGGTTAAGTAGGGAAAGTCCATGCGGCTGGGAATCACTTGCCGCATGATTTATTCATGCGGTCAAGTCAAGTACTGTTCTTCTTCTCCAAGTTTCAGAGAAGAAGAACACCATGAACCCAAGCTTCAAAGTCCCATAAAACCTTCATCCAGAGTCCAAATTTGAACTTCCTTAGGTCAAAATTGGGTAGAACGAAATTCTCTACAACATGGAACCATCAAAACTTGAAGATATCAAAGTTTACTAGATCAAAACCTAAGAAACCCGAAAATGTAACAAACTTAGATCTACAACAAATTAGCTATGGAAATTGAAAATGCTAAGAACTAAAGAGACTTAGAATCAAATAAGGAGGATGATGGAACAATAATAATGGGGATCCATCAAGAAGCAAGTTGGCACTTGCCTACGGTTTGGTAGGTGGAGAGAGAAATGAAGAAAAGAAGAGGAGTAATGGTGAGAATGAGTAATGAGGAGAGAGAATGGTGAGGGTGGCTTTAAATATGGAAGGGGTGGTAGGTGGGAGTTGGGCCGGGTCCAATGGGTCCAATGGGTCGGGTTGCACGGGTCCAACAAGGCTAACCCGAAAGTAAGACTAAAGCAGGAAATAAAATACAGGTAATAAAATTACAGGAAGAAATATAGAAATAAAATTGCAGGAAATAAATTAACATGAAAATTAAAGAGCAGCTAATTAATTAACATGAAAATTTAAAGAGCAGATAATAGAATTACAGAAAAATAAAGTGCAAAAAATAAAATACAGATAATTAATTAACATGAATTTATTAAGAATTTAAATACAGGATACTACATGATAAATGCTAAATAAATACATTCAGGCAATATACGTATTAAAATACGCATTCTGGGAACGGAGAGTGACATCTCTACCCTCCTTAGAAAAATTCCGTCCTCGGAATTTCAAATCTAAACATGATAGAAACATCGGGGCTAAACTAATCTAAGTACAAGCAATTCAATGAAGCAATCCTTTTACAATATCCATAGCAAGTAACATATATGTAAATCCATCAATCTACGATATCAAGCAATTCTACCCATAAGGTGATAAGCATGAGGAATCAGGACAATCAAGGTATACAGAAAAAGATATACCTTGTGAGTCAAACAGGTGTGGATACCGTGATCGAATATCATCTTCACGTTCCCACGTTGACTCTCCCAAAGAGTGATGACCCCAAGCAACCCGGACAAGGTTAATTGTTCGATTCTTGAGTATCTTCTCTCTTCGGTCCAAGATGGACACAGGCTGCTCCTCGTAAGACAGGTTGGTACCAACAACCAGTTCTGAATGATCGAGGATATGGCTTGGGTCCGATACATACCTTCGCAATTAAGATACATGAAATACGTCATGCACCTCTCGTAACGAAGGTGGGAGTGATAAACGATAAGCAATATCGCCTATCCTATCAAGAATAGCAAATAGGCCCACGTATCGTGGACTCAACTTCCCGCGAATGCCAAATCTAATGACCCCACGGATAGGTGAGATCCGCAAGAATACGTGGTCCCCAACAGAGAACTCTAACGGCCTACGATGCTGGTCCGCCCAATGACGATGCCGGTCCTGCGCAACTCGAAGTCGCTCTCTAATTCCCTTAACCAATTCAACCGTCTGAACAATCATTTCTGGGCCTAGCATCTTCCTCTCTCCGATATCATCCCATGCTAGTGGTGACCTACACTTCTTACCATATAGTGCTTCAAATAGCGCCATCTGGATACTGGCTTGATAACTATTGTTGTAGGAGAACTCGACCAAGTGAAGGTGACTCTCCCAAGACCCTCCAAAATCTAGAGTGCAAGCTCGCAATATGTCTTCTAAAGTCTGAATCGTCCTTTCTGATTGCCCATCCGTCTGCGGATGGTAAGCCGTGCTAAATCTTAACTTGGTACCCAGACTATGATGCAAGCTCTTCCAGAAATGTGATGTAAAATGGGTATCTCTGTCGGACATAATACTGACAGGGACTCCATGTTGCCTGACTATCTGTTGTATATACAACTCTGCCAACTTTTCTGTAGATTGCCCTACTCTGAAAGGAAGAAAATGTGCCACCTTCGTAAGCCGATCTACTATCACCCAAATGGCATCCTTACCACTTGGCGATCTCGGTAAACCGGTCACAAAGTCCATTGTAATATGTTCCCATTTCCATTCCGGAATAGGAAGCGGTTACAATAATCCAGCTGGCCTCTGTTGTTCTGCCTTCACTTGCTGACATACCAAGCAACGGGAAACAAATCTAGCTATCTCCCTCTTCATCCCGTTCCACCAGAAGTGCCGCTTGATATCTTGGTACATCTTGGTCCCTCCAGGGTGTATAGAATACTGGGAACTGTGAGCTTCTGCCATAACTTCATGTCTGATATCTCTACTAGGTACACATAGACGTGATCCAAACCTAAGCGTACCATCTTCATGAATTTGTATCTCCTTTCTGAGTCCTGACTCACAATCTGCCCTAAGCTTCTGAATCCTTGGGTCCTGTGCCTGAGCTGCCTTGATCCTGTCTACCAAGTCGGATTGAACTTATAGACTCGTCAGAACTCCTATATCACTAGGAAGTATAACCTCGATGCCCATCTCCTGAAGGTCTTCTAAGATATGCCTCTGCGTTGTCAACATAAATGCACCGCCTCTCCTGCTGAGAGCATCTGCTACCATATTAGCCTTGCCTGGATGATATTGAAGCTCCACGTCATAATCCTTGATCAACTCCAACCATCTTCTCTGCCTCATGTTCAGCTCCTTCTGAGTAAAGATGTACTTCAGACTTTTATGATCTGTGTACATCTCCACTTGGTCGCCATATAAGTAATGCCTCCATAGCTTCAGAGCAAACACTACTGCCGCCAATTCCAGATCATGAGTTGGGTAATTCTTCTCGTGGTCTCGAAGCTGCCTAGATGCATATGCTATCACCTTCCCATGTTGCATAAGGACACATCCAAGTCCTTTACCTGACGCATCATAATATACTGTAAAACCTCCTGGTCCCACTAGCAATGTAAGAATAGGCGCTGATATCAACTTCTGCTTCAGATTCTCAAATGATGCCTGGCATTCTACAGACCAAACGAATGGTACATCCTTCCGTGTCAAGCGGGTCATGGGTGCTGAAAGTCTTACAAAATCTGACACAAACCTTCTGTAATATCCTGCCAATCCCAAGAAACTCCGTACATCAGCTACGGTCTTGGGTACTGGCCAACTCTTCACTGCTTCTACCTTCTTGGGATCCACTGCTACTCCAGTTCCTGATACAATATGACCCAAAAATGAAATATGGTCCATCAAGAACTCACACTTGCTGAGCTTGGCATACAACTGGTTCTTTCTCAGAACCTGTAACACTTTCCTGAGGTGGTCTTCATGCTCCTTTTTACTAGTAGAGTACACAAGAATATCGTCGAAAAATACCACGACAAACTGATCTAAATATGGTATAAAGATGCGATTCATCAAATCCATGAATATTGCTGGAGCATTGGTCAAACCAAACGGCATTACTAAGAATTCATAATACCCATACTTCGACCTGAATGCTGTCTTGGGAATATCCTCCTTCCGAACCCTCACCTGATGATACCCTGAACGAAGATCTATCTTGGAGAAAACTCTAGCCTTGCTCAACTGATCAAATAAGTCGTCGATCCTGGGTAATGGGTACTTGTTCTTTACTGTTGGCGCGTTAAGCTTCCTGTAGTCAATGCATAATCTGGACGTCCCATCCTTCTTCCCCATAAGTACCACTGGTGCTGCCCATGGCGATATGCTAGCTTGGATAAACTTCTTCTCCTTCAATTCCTCTATATGCTGATAAACCTTGGCCTGTTCCGAATCTGCCATTCTGTAAACTCAATCTGATATCGGTTTAGTTCCTGGTGCCAATTCTATACTGAACTCAATATCTCTAACCGGTGGGAGACCTGGAAGTTCTTCAGGAAATACGTCTAGAAATTCTTCAACTACCTTCGGAACTTGAACTTCTTCTATTGCCGTCACTACTCCCTATTCTTGTTGAGTTGCCACTGATCTGACTAAGGTGAACCGCTTCATGCCTGGAATATCAAAAGATACACTCCCTCTACGACAATCTATTGTCGCATGACTGTCTTTCAGCTAGTCCATGCCTAAGATAACGTCGAAATTTCCAACAGGAAATTCTATCAACCGGGCGGGTAAGGAATGCCCGCAAACTACAACACTACATGCTAGAATAACTCTACTAACTCCTACGAGCCCATTACCAGTGAGTATATTCAACCTCCCTGGCAATGCCTCGAATTCCATTCCTAGCCGTGTTGCAAATTGTGCAGATATAAATGAGTGGGATGCTCCCAAATCAAACAATGCTACTGCGGGATAAGAGGCGACGAAAATGTTACCTGCCACAACATCTCTCGATGCCAATGCCTCTTCCAAGGACAGTGTGAATGCCTGCCCTCGACCTCCTTGCTGGTTTCTATGCTGTGGCCTAGCCTGGTGCTGCTGCTGGCCCCTTCCTTGATGATGCTGGGGTGGTCTATGCTGGTGTTGCTGTATCGGCGGTCCCTGCTGCCGAAACATCTGAGCCTACGGCATTAACGGACGCTGTGCCAACGGCCTCACTGCCATCGCTGGTCCTCGATACTGTCCTGTCCCTGGTGCTGGCAGAGCAGGAAACTGCTGCCCTGGTCCTCCTGACCTCGAATTCATGGGACATGTGGTAACTCGATTTTCTGGGTTTCCACATATCAAACACTGCCCGTTCAATGTCTGACACACATCTCTAGTGTGTCCTACCTTTCCAAAATAAGTACAGCCCGCCGGGGGTTGCTGGTTCTTCCTCTGTTGCTGTTGTTGTTGCCTTGGTGGTGGTGCTGGCCCTTGCATCTCCACATCATGGATACGAATGCCAGGGGATGGTGCTGTTGTTCGGGGCGCTGCTCCCCCTCCTCCTTCAATCTGACTGTGGGATCTCTTCTGACCCCCAGTCCTTACTGCAAGCCTCTGAATGGTGATTTCATGCCTGCGGGTCGCCGTCAATATCTCATCAAAAGTCTGGTAATTGTGCCCTTCTATCAATTGCAAGAGCTCAAGATGAAACCCTTGCTGAAACCTCATAGCCCTCTGGCGCTCCGTTGCTACCATCTCTGGGGCAAACCTACTCAATCTGCAGAACTCCGCTGCATAAGTATCTACAGTCTTGCCAGCCTGTCTGAGGTTGATAAACTTCTGTTGCAGCTCAAACTGTGCCACAACTCCATAATACTTCGTCTTGAACCTTGCAGTAAAATCATCCCAAGCCACAGGACGTCTGATGCCTACTTCCTCTGCTTCCCACCAATCACGTCCGAGATCCTGAAGTAACAACTTTACTAGATCCACACGTTCTTCTACCGGCACCTTAGCGGCTGTCAGAATAGCCTCGATATCCTTAAGCCATGCATCTGCTGAGATGGTGTCCTCCGTGCCTTCGAAACGGCGGGGGTTGTACTTGCAAAATCGGGCTGTCACTCCTGAATCTGGCCTCGCCCCTCTTTCTAATGCCGTCTATAATCCTTGGTTGAGTAGTACATTCTACTCCTGCAACTGAGCGTGCATGCGCTGCTGGGCTAACATCTGGTGTTGCTGAGTGGCCATCATCCCTCTCATGATCTCTAGAAGGGCTAGTGTGTCCACTTGGGTAGGTGGAACTGTTGGTGGGGGTGGAACATCTGGATACTGCGATCCAGCTGCTGCTTCCACTATCACTTCTTCTTGGGTAGCCTCTTGAGTTAGTACCGGCTCTTGTTGCTGACCAACTTGGTCAGGTTGCCTATGTTGCTATCCAGCTCTGACAGGTGCGGACGAGGTGCCCCTAAGAAAAGGGACAAGAGAACAATCAAACGACCAGACATGAAGGATCAATGAAGTCAAAGAATACTGGAATGTCAAGCTAGAGTTGAGAATTGACGAATCATGAGATCAAGGGGAAACATGTGTGATTGAGACATCCTATTAAACACCCCACCAGTCTGAAATCAGACCTGCATGGGCCACCACTAAAACCTTGTCACGCCCCAGAACCAGAATACTGGAGAGCGGGGGGATGACTCAGCCAGCTACGTATTACGGGTAGATGAATACCGTATAATACGATCAATGCTGTCTAACCAGACGAGGGGGTGCATACTACATAAAAGTCCTACTATGGTCACTTCACATCTATTGTCTCAATCATTCAAACAAGGAACAGAAATAGAGAACATGTAAGATAAAGCAGTAAGGCATCCCAAACGCTTTGTCAAAATGTTCTTGACATCTGGCTTTACAAAACATAGCCAGATGATGTAGTAAGGTATACACAATTGTTATCAGCTGCAGTCTGACTTTAGTTACAATTATGTAAAAAGTAAGTACAAGACAATCCGACTAACATGTCGGTGCCAAACGGCAAGGTATAAAGTATTCTAACAAAACGAGCGGGGAAGTAAGAAAACCCACTCGAGTCCTCCTGCGATCATCCTTCTAGTGTTGACCATCTTGGAGGTAGAAGTAAGCTGGACCCTCGGGGACTGGCTCTAAATCTGGCCATGCAAAACCAGAGAGGTTAGACCTCTAATAGCAAGTACCACAAGGGAGGACGATATGAAGGACTAAACCAGTAAGTAAGAGAATATAATAATAGATCTCTGCTTGCTACTAGGACTCACATTACATCAAGACACTTCGAACCAACCTCCCAACCAAACAAGGACAGAAGTTGGCCCGTCATGTCCTGACATTCTGATCATCCCAGTTAGGTAACAGAGTATAGTGCACAAACAAATCATCTTGAACGGCCAATCAACTCCTACGACTTGCTATTATGAGTTCCAAGTTATCCTGGAATAATGCAATTAGGGATTCCTCAGTTCTTACTATGTGCAAGCAAGGCTAGTCTATCCAGTCAATCAATTGGCCCATGCATGAATTAGACGAGTCCTAGCAGGACGCTCGTCAATATACAATATACAATAATAATAAAGGCAGATACTGTTCCCTGCCCGTGTGGCAGATTTACAGTACCTGTGGGAACCAGCCGGCCCGTCGGGTACTACTCGTTCCAAGGAGGCTGCCATGTAAGAATTCGGGAAGCTATTCTCTCCATGCAATCATTATTTTATTTAACTTAATAGTCCCTACGTTGAGTGAAATCCCATGCCGTGGATCATGGTCATTCAAATGAGTACTTTCGTACGGGGTACGATATGCACAACTCTACAACGATACCAGTACGGTTAGGTTGCAGGTTTTACATAGCATAATGCAACAATCAAATCTAACCACTGTAATCATGCCTTGACCATAAAGTACACATGCTGTTTTCGTAGAAAAATAACTAAATAATTAAATAAATAATTTGAAGCCTGCATGTGCCTGTATGTCAATATTCGAGATCAGCCAGTCGATTACAATAGTTTATTTCATGAACGTGTCTCATTCATTCGATTCAATAAGACGACTAGCCAGCCTCTTTAGTTCCAACTAGGAACGCATGATCAATTTTAGTCAAGCTAACAATTATTATCAATGGTGACAAGGCATGATCAATTATTAATCAATCAATGTTAATTACTGCCAAATTTGGGAAATAAAAATTCATTTCAATCGTGTCAATCAAATCGTAATTTACCAAGTTCAGGACAAAAGGCGTAAGGATATAAAATGGACATAAAATATCTAATAAAATATCAATATTCAGGGCTATAGAATAGTCATGCGGCTAAGTCTAGTGCGGCCAGGATGGATCTTATGCGGCAAGGAAAGGAGTCGGGTTTATGCGGCTCAGTGGGCAGAGGCACATGCGGCTGAAAATACGGGAACCTATGCGGCTGGGGAGTGGGACTAGCTCCCATGCGGCAAGCGGAAGGGATGTTCCATGCGGCTGGCGGTAAATGAGTCCATGCGGTTCAACCAAGTCGAACCCCATGCGGCCTGGTCAAGGAGATTGCTTATGCGGCTGGCGGTAAATGAGTCCATACGGTTGAAGGTTCAGGACCTCATGCGGCCAGCGAGTGAGTCTGGTTCATGCGGCTGGGTTTAGGAGAGAAGTCCATGCGGTCAAGAAAGGGATTCAGTCCTATGTGGCTGAGAGTCCCATGCGGCTGAGTTACTTGCCGCATGAAGTGTCATGCGGCCAAGTCAAGCCCATGCGGCCAGGAGAAGGAGTACAAGTTCATGCGGTTAAGAAAGACGAGGGCGCATATGCGGTTAAGTGGGGAAAGTCCATGCGGCTGGGAATCACTTGCCGCATGATTTATTCATGCGGTCAAGTCAAGTACTGTTCTTCTTCTCCAAGTTTCAGAGAAGAAGAACACCATGAACCCAAGCTTCAAAGTCCCATAAAACCTTCATCCAGAGTCCAAATTCGAACTTCCTTAGGTCAAAATTGTGTAGAACAAAATTCTCTACAACATGGAACCATCAAAACTTGAAGATATCAAAGTTTACTAGATCAAAACCTAAGAAACCCGAAAATGTAACAAACTTAGATCTACAACAAATTAGCCATGGAAATTGAAAATGCTAAGTACTAAAGAGACTTAGAATCAAATAAGGAGGATGATGGAACAATAATAATGGGGATCCATCAAGAAGCAAGTTGGCACTTGCCTACGGTTTGGTAGGTGGAGAGAGTAATGAAGAAGAAGAAGAGGAGTAATGGTGAGAATGAGTAATGAGGAGAGAGAATGGTGAGGGTGGCTTTAAATATGAAAGGGGTGGTAGGTGGGAGTTGGGCCGGGTCCAATGGGTCCAATGGATCGGGTTGCACGGGTCCAACAAGGCTAACCCGAAAGTAAGACTAAAGTAGGAAATAAAATGCAGGTAATAAAATTACAGGAAGAAATATAGAAATAAATTGCAGGAAATAAATTAACATGAAAATTAAAGAGCAGCTAATTAATTAACTTGAAAATTTAAAGAGCAGATAATAGAATTGTAGAAAAATAAAGTGCGGAAAATAAAATGCAGATAATTAATTAACATGAAGTTATTAAGAATTTAAATACAGGATACTACATGATAAATGCTAAATAAATACATTCAGGCAATATACATATTAAAATACGCATTCTGGGAACGGAGAGTGACATGGTTTGACAAAGCTTGATCATGCTTACAGCATGTCTACAAATACATGTTAGACAAACGAAACCAATATGATACAAGCAGAGCAATATGATATAGAATATTTAGGACAATGCTAACATAAGGACAATGCTAAGTTTAAGTAGCGATATAATAGTGATTACATGAATATTAGTGATGGTATTATGTTAAACTTAATTGATTAGCCATATTCAAAACATGATATAATCATTGGGCTAACAATCTTTCCCTTTTTGATTATGGCAAATCCTTTAAGTTTAATATATATGCAATAGATGCATGCATCACTAACAAACACATAATACTAGAATATTGTATACTAACTTAAACTTATTTGTACTAACTTAAACTTATTTCTCCCCCTTTAAACTTATTTCTCCCCCTTTGACATGATAAAAAAAAAGCTCCCCCGTAATTAAAGCTAAGATGATCTCAAGCATAAGTAAATGAGGAAAGCAAATCATGATCAAGGATTAGGAAAACAGTGAAATGACAAGATTAGAAAATTACATAAAATACATAACTAAAGAATAAAAAGTTGTCAAAACACAACATAGTTGGTTGAACTTAAAAAAAATATTGAAATCAAGTAACACATAGTTTACCAACTAGAAATCCAAAAATAAAATATGTTTTAAAGTCGTTTGACCAAAAAGGAATTTATCAAAATAGTAGGAATCAATCATTGGTCATAAATAAATCACGAGGATAGAAATTCGCAGATCTATTATAAAAATATAATGAGACTTTAACAATGATCACAATAAATATGATTCATAATTTGCCCATAAAATTAGTGAATCAATTCCATAAAGAGTATAATCATCGAAAAGAGATCAAATAAGATAGTAGAATCTATGCAAATCTATACCAAAGTTCATGCATTTGAATTCAATTACCTTAGCATGAAATATGAATATCCATTAGATAAAAATGAAGGTAATGAAGACAAAATACTTGAGAAGGAGAAATCCAGTCGACTTGAATGCTCCCCCGCAAAGTATGATCAGTCTATAGATAATCATGAACTTTGAGATAAACTCTCAATAAGAAATGTCAAATCAGTTTAAACTCAAAAGGATTATCAATAAATTAAATTACTTTTGGCAGGTAACTTTTAGAAACAAAAAAATGAGAGAATTAAAAATAATATTTAAAATCATATATTCTCTCATAAACTCAATACAAATCCAAATATCATGAACAATTCAACAAAATATTTTAAGTAAAAGAATATATGTCCATGATGAACTAGGTATACCACATATTAAGGGCATAAAATAATTGAAACAATTAGTTTGCCCCCCCTTAAAATATGCGTATATAGTTCAAAAATAATTTATATGCATAAAATAAAATAAATAATCACAAGATCTAAGGGATTTCCAAGATATGCATCTTTTCTTTCCTTGATCAAATGCATATAAAATTCCAAACTCAAAACAAATATCATCTTTAGGCAAGAAAAAATCCAATAAATGCTTAAAGACGAACAAACAAAATATATCTCCAATATATATAAAAGAAATATTTCAAGACATAAAAAGATTTTGAAAACTGTCTTTAATAATAACATTGAGTACCGGACAGATTCAATAAATCAAAAAAATCAAAAATTTTCAAAAGTATAGAATTTATTAGAAAAATTGTCTTAATAAATGTTCGAATGCGTCCATTTAGTCCTCAGACTTAAAGCTGGCGATTCGAATCACGAAAACAATTTCAACAAAAGAATCCAAAAAATCATAAATCCATTTGAACAAATAAATATAACTAGATAAATGTTCAAAGAAAAGTGTATTCTAGATATATAGAATGTCAAGGGATAATTGATTTGAAACAATTAACTGATTCACCTTTACATGGCTATATCCAAAAATATATATTGACAAAATTTTAAAATAAAATTCAGAGACATATTTTCCAAAGTAGAAAACTAATTCAAAATATTAGGTCTTCTTATAAAAGTTCATTTCTTCCCTTTTAAAGCCTTAGCACAGTGTCCACCTGACAACCGTAAGGTTTAAAGAAAAGAAACGCTTTGAGGGAGAGATTCAATTTGCATGACTTCTCCCCGCAAAGAATTACTGTTATAGACAGTAAGTAACTTGAAAAAGATATAATATAAAGCTTAAAATCATTATATTACGAATATTACACAAGCTAAAGATGAACACAATACCATATATTCAATGAGTAGTTAGGAATACGAAAAACAATCATCTTTAGACAAAAGAAAATATCCATTAAATGAACATTTAAAAATAAAACAATCAAAAGATATTTCAAATTAGCATGATGAATAATCGTATAAGTCAAAAGATGACATAAATTGATCTATGCTATAGAATCTCACAATCGACAAGATAGATCAACATATGCTATCTTTTTTGAAAATATAAAGAGAAAATATTATCCATCAAATCTAAAATTTAAAAACCATCAGATAACAATTGCAACTAGATCTCAATAATATTTAGTTTATAAAGCGTTGATCAATCTTGGATTAGCTGTAGAGGTACTGTCCCAGCTAACATAGGTTCACCGAGGAACACTTAAATACCGCTTCGCTTCGACCGTAGTCGTGGTGACAGACAGACCCTTTGTAGGCTTGTACCCAAAATAAATCTCTTCTTTAATAACCGAGGATTTAAGAAGAATTAGTGCAATATGAAATCAATTATATTCTATGGACTTAAAAAATCTTAGAACAATGTAGCATATAACATAAGATGTATGAATTACATTTATCCATATGTGCTACTAAATCATTGGGTAACAATAAAATATAAAATATTTATAAACCAAATATAAGACCTAGATACGTTGATGTATTATGGAACCTAGGGGACTGTGTTCAGTACCTTGGATCCAGAACTAGACGATAGTTGCAAGTACATCTTAATAAATCTTAAGTCTATAAAGTATTGATCACTTCGGGTTAGCTGTAGGGTCGGTTCCCAGCTAGCGGAAGTTCGAAGACTAGTGCACCGTGTCGTTTCAGGCTATTTACACCTGTACGACAGAAGGACCCTTTCGGCTTGTTCCCAAAATGATTTCTACTCTTAAGAACTTAGATTCAAAGAATATATGCAGCATCATCGAACATCGTCGAAATCCAGAATCTCTAAATAAAATAAGTACCAAAGAATGGTTTATCAAGATCAAGATATTAAAAAATATCATGAATCCAAAAATGTCAACCAAAAAGCCAAGAAAAAGAGGCTTTAAGGAAGAAGCTAATAAGGATAAGAACATAAATTTGTCCAAAGTAATCAATAGCTAAAGTATGAGATAAGTACAAGTTTGAAACTACTTTTCAAAATAATATAATAGAACTTGAACTTAACTCATATATCCCATAAAGATATTTATACAAAATATAAGAAACGTATCAGCAATATATGAATGACAATGAATTATTCATGTATCATTAACAAGCATAAAAAAATCACAAGATCAATAAACATGCATAAATATGCTTTGTCAGACAAAGATTTAATTGATTCATAATAAGGTAATCAAAATAAAATATGAGAATCAATAGTGAAGTATATTATGCAAGCACAAGGTTAAAATAAAATTATATGTATATATTTTTCAAGCAAATAGAAGACTTGTGCTAAACATACATACTCAAAAATACTGATCAAAGTAAATGTGACATGTTATAGACAAATCGATAAGAAGTGACCATTAAAAATAATATTAAAGACGAAGAGTCAAAAAAATATTTACCAAAACAAAATTAAGCTCCTATGCATGCTTCAAGAATAAAGATTAAGAGTAAATAGCATACATAGACAAATGTGTCACATTAGTAAAAAGTGAGTAAAAGACTATTTAGTGTGAACTAATCATTTAAGCTAAACAACTAGTCAAGCTAGGATTGTGTCTCACATTGATTCAAACAATAAACAATTTAAAAGATATCAATGAAATCTAATATCAAGACATCAAAAGAACATGCTAGATATTAAGAACTATTTAGAAAGCATGTTACCGAAGTGGTTCTAGTGACCACACTTCTGTTGGTGCAATTGCATGGAAGATGACCTTTGTAGCTTTGCAATCACCAACATTTTCCATGGTTCTATTTGATATGAGAAGCTTCACCTGCAATATTAGTGAAGACTTTGGTATCCAATCCTTGGATCCACATTTGTTAGCTTTGGGAACCCATTTGCACAAGTTCATATCAACTAGTTTTCTAATCTGACAATGATTAGAACATGTCCATTCATACCACAATAATGACAGAAAGAATTAATATTAGTACTATGTGTAGTAGTATGAGAATGTGCAGTAGTGTGATATGATGTGCTGGATACTTGTAATAGAAAGCATGGTTATGTGAAGCTTTGGCTTTGCTTGCTTCCTTAGTAAAAGATCTAACGTGTGTGACTTTGTGATGTGCTAAGTGTCTTTGTGTTAGACTGAGTCGTAGGTTGTACTACCTGCTTTCCCAGTCTAATCTCTAACTTTTTAGATTTAGCACAGATCTCATCATACTTAGCAGAGAGAGCATCAATTCTACATGAAGCAATAAAATACTTCTTCTTTTCTGATTCTAATTCCTCCTTAAGTTTAGCATTTTCTTGAGTGTTTTTCTCAATGCAATCAAGTGCTCATACAATCTAAACTTCACTGTGGAAATCTCAGTAGAATTTCAGAAGGAGAACTATTTCTAGCATCATTCAATAAGCAAGTAAACTTTTCATTCTCATGCATATAGGATTGAATATCCTTTCTAGCTTGCTTATATTTATTTTATACTTTCTTGTGTTCTTCTAACAGATCACTGAAAGCATCAGATAAATCATCATAAGAAAATTCACTATCTTCAGAAAAAGAATTACTTTGTACCTCGTTAGATAATGCCATTGAGCATAAATTTGCAGCTTGATGAGGTCTCTCTTCTTCTGTGGAATCGCTTGCTTCGCTTTCACACCATATGCTCATGCTAGCGTACTTGTGAGACGATAATCTTCCTTCATTTGATTGTTCGTATTGACTCTCCTTTCTTGTAGTATTACAATCTTCTTGGATGTGGCCTACCTTCTTGCAGTTGTCATATACAAGCTCTTCTTCGTATAAGGATTGTATTGTACCTCAAATCCCAATTTTGTCATGTACATATTTGCAAAGAAGACTATCCTTCTCTCTGGAGTTGCTAGCTTTGCTTTCATACCTGCACTCATAAGTAGCTTCAAGAACTTTCCAAATTTTTGAGATGTTGTGCAAGTATTAATAAGATTAAATACATTTGTGTCTACAGCACAATAAAAGATATGCATAGCTTTTGCATCAAGGCAGCTAACTTCTTCTATTCCTCCGTGTAACTATAATAAGGCTTATTGATTATAGAAGATGTGAGAATAGAAGTGATAGTAGGCTTTTTGTAGCCATTGACAGAAATTGACCATAAGTCAAAATCTAGAGACTTCAAGTAGAAGCCCATTCGTGTTTTCCAATAACTATAGTTTGTTCCATCAAATAGTGGGAGTCTATTTGAGATTGCTCTTCAGCTGTGAAGTACATACTTGCCATATGTGATATAGTGATCTATGTAACAGCAGTTATATAACAATATTACCTTGCTTTACCTGTATAACCCGTCTGATACCAATTAGGAACAATTGGGATCAATATATTACCTCTAGTTGCAGTACTGGCTCTGATACCAATTGTAGGAGCAATTGGATCAGAATATAATACCTCTTGATGTAGCACCGGCTCAGATACCAATTGTAGGACCGATTGTAGGAACGAGTTGTAAAGCGCAATACTCTAGAGGGGGGTGAATAGAGTAGGCAGCGAAAAGCTATTTAAAAATGTTAGTAACAAGATCACAGATAATATATCACAGATATGTAAATAAAAAGTAGAGAGTAGAGAGCAAACAAACACAAGGATGTATACTGGTTTCTCTCTTGTGAGGACTCGTCCAGTCGAAGAACTCTAGCTTCCAGTTGAATCCACTATGAAAATCACCACAAGTTTTCATCCGAAGTTCTGTAACTTCTACAACGCGAGCTTTGATCCGAAGTACTCGACAACTTCAATTGTGAAGTGTGTACCTTCAGTCAAGCCTCTGATTACAATCACTCTGAAACTTCTAGACCGTACCGCATTGGTAAATCGACTAGAGGATTGTAACTGGCTTGGGATTTAAAATGAATAGCTCATAATACTTTGGAAGAAGTAGTAGGCTTATAGAGAATATGAAAGTGAATGAGTGAGTTAAATGATCGAAATCCTTCTCTATTTATAGTTTTTCCAAAGGCAGAATTCGGGCAGAATTGGGCAGAACTCTATGAGAAAATCTCGTTGGGATCCGTAACTGCAGGGAGACCAAGTTCAAAAACAACATTCATCAACGAACTCTGGCCGAATTCGGGCCGAACTCTGTCCGAATTCTGTTGGAGTTCTGTCAGGGTTTTTGCAAATTAGTTTTTGGGCTTTTTGAAAAGTCAGGCAGTTAGGAAGCAGTTTGGGCTTTTGTAAGTGGGCTTGTTTTCAAAAATGAAAGGGTATTTTGAAAACGTTTCTTGGGTAGCCTATTTGCCAGTACGATGCAGTGTATATCGTATTCCTAGACTCAATAAATATGAAAAAATACATTGATGAAATAGGAAAACTAAGAGCCCTTTATGACGCATTTCTTTAAATATTTGAGCAGACTTGAAGATGTCTTTTTCACTTGACGGCGGTCGTCTAAAGATAAACAGATCTGGAAATATGAAAACCTTTCTGGGCTTCATCCCGAACCCCTGACGGGGGGCACTGCCCCTCGACCCTGTCCGCTGACCGGACAGCGGAACCCCCGATGCGAGGCCCCGGATAGGTCGTTAGACGGTTCAGAGAAATCTTCTTGTATAACACCGTCTTTGGCCCATCAATAATTCTCTATTGCATATGTCTTGTTTTGACAAAGCTTGATCATGCTTACAGCATGTCTACAAATACATGTTAGACAAACGAAACCAATATGATACAAGCAGAGCAATATGATATAGAACATTTAGGACAATACTAACATAAGGACAATGCTAAGTTTAAGTAGCGACATAATAATGATTACATGAATATTAGTGATGGTATTATGTTAAACTTAATTGATTAGCCATATTCAAAAATATGATATAATCATTGGGCTTACAAAAACCACTTATATGTATAGAATGGAGAGTTTAGAGAGAGAAAGATACCTATTGGGAGTGGTTTCCCAATGAACAACCAAAGAACACGAACCCGACACGAACCCTTCTAGGAAATCGACTCCCCTCCTTGCTCTTGGCTCTACAATCCTTGTAGGCTTCTTTTTCTTGTGAGAATAAGAGGATTTGGTGGAAGAATGAGTGGATTTGAGGGAGAAATCAAAGGGGTTTGCTCTCAAGTTGGGGAAGAACACCAAATTGGGAATGGAGGCTACTTGTGAATAAGAAGGAGATAGAAAACCCTCCCATTTTGGCCGGCCATCTAAGTTAGGTTTCGGCCATGGAGAAATGACTAGTTAGCCATAATATGTCCCCATTGGTTAATTTAAGTCATGCAAGAAATTGGGGTCAAATTGGTCAAAGTTCAAATCTCTAAATAAACTAAATGGTCATGTGGGATTAGTCTAAATGCACTAGCCAAATGAGTTGAGTTTGTGGGCCATGCCTAGCTAATCCTTGAGGTCTGACTATAGTCTAAGCTAACCGGGCCACTACCATAAGTCAAAACTAGACTATTCTCTAACCCGACTAAATAATCCCCAAAAATATAATACTAATAAATAAATATTCACAAAAATATTAGAATATAAAAATGACAAATTTACCCTTATTTTTGAAAATAGTCAGTTACAAAACCCAAAGTACTTTTATGTAAAAATGATCATGGCCTAGAATATCATATATTTTAGGATATTTAATGAGCTCAAGTTCATATACAAAATAAGTTTTTTTTTTAAATGTAATACTTATCATTCTTCAGGCCTTTAGGCCCCAAACCAGTTGAAGTCTTTTAGGCCCAATGGCTCATATAAATTTTCAATGAATTTTTATATATGAATCTAATCCATATTATTTGAGGAGTTCAAAATAAGTAGTTTTATTTATTATGCTATATAAGTCCAAAACTATAGAAATCTCATAAAACTGTTTTCATAACCAATAACCGATACCCATGAATATAAAATCTATAACATATCATGTTTTGTAAAAATATTTTTCATATAACTAAGTACAATAATCATAATTTATAATTTGAAGATTTTGGAAAATTTTGAAAGAAAATAAATTTTAAAAAACTCAAAAAATTCTAGAATTAGGTTCAAGGTGGTTACAAATCTACCATCCTCAAAGAAAATTTGTCCTCAAAATTTAAGATCGACGTGGTCAACCAAAGGTTCAGATATGATGAAGAGTATAATCAGAATTTTAGGTACGATCATGAAGAATGATATATTTTAGCACGATCAAGAATAATGAAATCAAAATTTCTTACGCACGACTAGTCATATTAGCACGATCAAAGATATGGTCGAAGTATGGTCGAACTGATTAGGCATGACTTAGAATGGAAATTCTAGTTAATTAGGCACGACTCAAGTCATGACTAATAGAACCAATATATTTTTAGTTATGATCATGGTAGAATCAAATTTGAGTATAGCACGAAGGATAGAAACTAGGATCGATAAGATCATTAAAGTCGCACAGGCATGATCAAAACCAAGACTTGGTATGACCAAGGATAAAAATTTGGCAGGATAAAGATTCAAAATTAAAGTCTAATAAGCATGCTCGAAAATCTCTTGAACAAGATTAATTAAGTCGTGAATAACGATCAAAGCTAGGACGTGATTAAGAATTTGAAAATGATTCAAATCTACTTGGCACGATCTAGGATGACGTTAGAAAAATTAAGATCTAGGCATGATTTAGGAATGAATCATTAGCACGGGAAACTATAGAATCAAAATCTAATCATGAACAAAAAATTGTTCAGACATGATCAAAATCCAAATTCTGGCACGATTAAGTTTGTAATCAAATCATATAGTCATGATCGAAGATTAAAATTTTAGGCACAATTTAGGGAGGAAGATTAATACATATAGTCATGGTCATTAGAATTAAAGTCATCTAGTCATGCAAGGTCATCTAGGCATGACTAACCATAAAATATAGACATAATCAAGATTAGCAATAATTCTAATCATGATTAAAACATACCTCTGATATTACTAAGAATTTTTTAGAAGTTTTAGTGATGAGCAAGAATAGGATTGAAGTCTAAGCACGATCAAGGTGAAAATCGTTGAGTATAGTCAAGAATCAAGATCCTTAGCGCGATAAAGATAATCAAAATTGATTGGTCGTGATCAAGTGGCTCAAAATAGAGTGATATTGAAGTTTAAGGAATGATTCAAGGATAGGAAAAAAAAATCAAATCTCTAACTAGGATAGGAAAGTCAAAAGATAGGATTTTTAGAAGGAGAGTCAAAGTAATCATCTCCCTCTACTTCAACTACTGCATAGGTTATCCAATCGTCTTTTTCCAATCATACCTTTCTCTCACAATGTCATATTTATCGCTACCAAAATCACAACATTTAATCATGAAGATCAAACTCTCCTATAACTACTATAGGATGGACCTTTACTCCAGAGGCACCACTCATAAAATATACTCTTATTATAAATCTCAATTCTTTTACCTCCATTATCAACTTAATCCTCTTGAAAAGTCCCAGTTCTTCACCTTGTCTTTAATTTGAATCCGAAATCCCTGAATCAGGGTTCATGAAATCCTTAAATATTATTCAAATTTATACCCCTCGTATTACTTAGGTATAATGCCACTGTCATATAAAATTTAACCTTCACATTTCCTTCAACCTCATACCTTCAAATATTATTATCTCTTTTTAAAAAAAAATTGAAGTCCCACAAAAGTTTCCTAATTCTTTGTAATTCAAAAATTCCCTGTTCTACAGTTCTTAGTCATTCTCCTACTAATCCTTTACTCAATTTTGTACCATCTCCGCATGTCGTTATAATCTCTTCTTCCATCTACTTTGGATTCCAAAATTCAGTATCCTAGCCTTTCGATAATAAAATATCTCAAGAATCAGTAGCAAAAACATCTACGCTCTCAAAATTAAGTCGTCCTTGAAGATCATTATTAGTTTTATGATTACCCCTCTGGTATATTTATATTTCTTACCATCTTATGTATCCTCCACCGTTGTTCTTTATTTATTTCCTTCTACGTTCCCATACTCTAAATAGTTCTCTGAGTTTAATCATGTCCAAATCGATACTACCAATCTAATTTTTTTCTTACCAATCTCAGTCATATCCTCCTTCCACAAATTCTATCTCCATGCCCAATATTTTGTTTTCCTATCAGGATCACCCCATGATAATTTTTGTCCTTCCTAAGCGAGATGATTAGGATATTCCTTAGCCTTTCCCAAGTAAAGAGATATGAAAATTCAAGATAGATAAAGATTGATAAAAGTGTAGCCACGGGTTTAGATATGAGGTAGTTTGATGGATGTAAGTAGGACAGAAATAACAATTCGAAGAAAATGAGATTAGGAATTTGCTCTTACTCATCTAGTCATAGCGAAGCTGTTGTCTTTCCTTTTCTTACATTTGCCCATATTCAACAATCAGATTTTAACCTCTAAGTTGTTCACTTTGGTCTTAATAAACATCTCTTACCAAACCCTCTTTGTGACTCCAAGTCATTAATTATCTACTACTGATGGATTTGTAGCCTAATCTTCTTCCCTAACATTCTTTATCCAATTGGTATCCACATAGATTCTTCTAGACTTTTATGTCTAAATTTTCCAGTCTTCTAATATCAAAAATTCTTGATCACTCTTATCTTTCACTATTGTTAACCCCATGTTTTTGAAATTCCTAGTAATGAGATCATGGAAACAAGCAACATCTAATATTGTTCATAAGGTTTAAGATTTCTTGTCGAATCATCCTTCCATAATTATTTATAAAATTCCTTGTGTTATAATTGGTCCCGCGTCTTGTATGGTCCTCTTGCTTTGCAATTTTTTTTCCAAATAAACGATAACCCTCAATTATCCCTAATCCAATTCTCAGTTATAACTCCTAGAAATCTATACCAACCCTTCTACCATTTTTGTATCAAGGATTTCTTAAAAAAATTGGAATTCCTTCCTTGTGGGATATTCGTATCTAGAGCCACTTTCTTGGCTACTCGAGCAATAAAGACTATTTAATATCTATCTCAATAGCCCTTACCACTGTAACAGTCAATAGAACTTCTCTTTTATAAATCCACTTGTCAAAAGTCCATACCATACTATCCCCTCAATTGTCAAAAATTATAATACATCTATAAAAAATTTGTATTTTGTTCAAGCAATCCGTGTTATGTTTCTCTGGGTTCCTTTGTGGCTTTTCGTTTATTTCTCAAACATATTTCAACAAACCTTAAAGCCCCAATTGTAATATCTTAGTCAAAATTCAATTTTTTAGAATTTAGCCTAAAATAATTCTCAACCCTCATGGTTATGTGTTCATTTCTACTCATTGTTCCTTCTAAGGTCCATAAAATTCATCTCTATGCAAGAATCAGGCTCGACAATAAACAGGTATTAAAAAGTCATGATAAGCAAAAGCAAGTAAAAATAGGCTCAACGGAGTTTTGAAGTAAGATTCTGAGGGGTCATCCTTAGAATCTATCAAGAGATCCTAATATGTGATTGAGTACCAAACCTCCTAAAATATTCTCTGACTCAAAATTCCTTAACCTAGGACAGGCTCGCAGTAGTACGGCTAAGACTAAGTACTACAACGACTTTGCACTAGTTACAAAGATTGACCTGCATGGGCCACATAAAAATATGTCATGACCCGTGCCCGGATATTCGGGCACGAGTACGTGGGCCACGCCCAGCCTACACGCAACATCGACGGTAGAACGCTGTCAAGTATCCAGCAAAACATCTCAACAGTTATATAATCCACTAAATCAACCTGTTCTCAAATCGTAATCAAGAAATGTATTGGAGACATATTCGATGAACAGGACATAAATCTAGATAAAGAATATGGCCTAGAGCTCTCCAAAGGTCAACTCATGATCAAAAGAACATCGAAATCTGTCATCGTGAAGTGTGGGGCATAACATTACCTAAAAATAGTTATCTAGTCAGGATTGGAAAGAGCACACCAGTAACAACAGTTCCCATTAAATGATAAAGACTATGTAATAATAAATAGGGAGAATATACAAGATAAAATAATATGTACATAAATGAAACAAGGCATGTGTAAAACTATAAATAAGTACAAGAGCAAGTTAACATGATGTATCATACATAAGAGTCAAGAATATATACTAACTATGTGAGTGAGTAGTAGCTTCGACATATGACTAGCTTAGAAACTTGCACAAGATTTTATAACCTGGTTAATCGTACGTGAGGTGTATGATTAACACTCACAAGTAACTAGACATGGACAATGAGGGTATTGACCACATATCTACACTAATACTCCCTGCTCCCGACTGATACGATGGATCCAACCATGACATGTTATGACACAGGATTTATAAACCCCCTGAAAGTTCTTAAAAAATACTTTTTATATACAATTTAGGCATTTTATTTAGAAGAATTTTTCCATTTCTAAGATAAATGGTATAATTCAAATTATGGTTTTACAAACTGATTAGAAATATTTTTATATGATTTTAGTTAATTATATATTATTCTAACATAGTTATTTAGTTAAATCTATTATTATTTTCATATATATGTGTACTTGTTATGAATATAAGAAAGTAGTTATTTTAAAAATTTTGCAATACACATGTATGTGGATATATATTTTTGTGTGGTTTAGAAATTTTGAGTTAAAAAATATATTAATAATAATAATTTATAGAATATGGTATAAACTGATATTTTGGTTTCTGAGATTGATATTAGGAATTCTTTTTGTTTAATTTTTTTTAAAAGAAGAAGAGAACAACAAAGAAGGTAACTCTTATTACTGTATTCTTAAGTATATATTATATATTTTATATTCTCACAAGAATAGGGTTTATCTCGCAAGTTTTCATTAACTCGCAAAACAAAAACCCTTTGAAAACCCAATCAAGAACATCAGGTGAAGAAGGAAACTGCGGAGATTGAATCTCGACCAATTCTCCACCGTTTCTATCCAAATCTTTTCCTACTTAATCCCGATCCTATTTTGTATAGCATCATACCAAATCTAGTTTAAATTTTGATTTAAATTGACAGATAATTCATCCTAAATATTGGTAGATATATGTATAGATACATGTATGAACTCAATAGGAATTTTCTTTCAAAATTGAGAAAAACTTTCTCGTGATCAACCCATTGCGTCCCCGACGCTCCCCAAGGACTACATGCGCCTCCCCAGCCACGCGCAACCACTGGGTGCTCTCCACAGTCGCTGTTGTCGTCGAAAAAACTGTAGGGATAGAGAAATCCTTTATTTTCAGGGAAGCAGACAGGTACCCCTCTTTGCAACCCAATTTCATCCGTATAAGTTAATCGAATCTCGATATATTAAATTCTACGTATAGCCTATATGACCCTCTCGAATTGCCACCAAGGGGACTTGAATATGATTGGACGACCAATCCAAGAAATTGGTGCAAAGTACGATGAAAAACTGCTACAGAAATAGTTTATAGGCAGTCCCGATACACCTGTTGGAAGACCAACCAATTACTGCCAACCGATTAATAGTTTAAAATGTTGGTTTAAATAGCCTTGTAGAAGACTAGAAGGACTCCAAAACCTTTTTTTAGTTTATGTTTTCATATACCATGTGTCGAGTAAACAGTTCTCAAAGATTAGGAAAAACCCGTTTTTAAACTACCAATTTTAAATAAAATCTTCGATAGGACGTACGTCCTGACAAACCGGGCAACATGGTCACAACCCATGAGCATCTAAAGATGCCTATGGAGGTTGTCAACATGTGGGAGTCGACGTAACTCGATTTCGTTGTCTATGCGCGACAAAATCGAAGTGTATCGGTCGAGATACCCCGTATCGGCCCCTTTGCAAACTAGCCCATAAATTCGTGCACATTCGTACTCTCGAGATGAAACTTGTTCCAACAGGAACGTATTATTTTTTTTGCCCTGTATGCCAATTTTGGTCAGATTCTGAGAAAGTCAACCGAAACGCTATTTTGGCAGGCCCATACCCAATCTAATAGGCAAATTTTTGCACGGTCCACCAGAATCCAAAATTGGACATAAGGTTGGGTTTGTATTATCCAACTGGACTCGTAAACATATAGTTTAAGAACTTTAGAGACCATAGGCTCTAGCACTTTTTTCGGTGCAAAGTAGGTCCAATGGCGGACATCGTTTTGATCCGAAATTATGATTTTGCCCTTGTGTCCAGAATTGGACATTTGGGTAGGTATTTTTAGACATTTTTTATACCAAAAATCATGATGTTTATTTCAGCATCCGAGGGCGCTTGCAGGATTTGACCTTATTGCTTTGTTGATCTGACGATTCGAGTTACTGGATATTGTCGCTTTGCTCACAATCTCAGGCAAGTATACCTTGTCTTTCTTTAAAGTTTATTTACATGCTTATGTTTCTTTTCCTTTGATACATGTCATTATCTAGTATCTTTGGTTGATTTTTGATGTGAGTTTTCTTTCATAATATGCATACTAGTATAGTTGTCTCGTTCACATATCGTCTTGGTTTTCGGTTGGCATTATAGTTCATATTGGATATGTTCTCACCTGTATCTTGACTGAGTCATACCATGTCATAGGATAAGTGCGTTATAACTGAATTGCTACTTTTGATTTTGACTTTGCTCAACCTGCGAGCCCACACTAGGGACGAGGGTTGATTGCTTGAAGTAACCCGCGAGTCCACACTAGGGGCGAGGGTTAGTTATTTGTTCAAACCTGCGACTCCACACTAGGAGCGAGGGTTTATTCCTTGAAGCTAACCATCGAGTCCACACTAGGGGCGAGGGTCAGTAAATTGTTCAAACCTGCGAGTCCACACTAGGGCGAGGGTTTGATTATCCGTTTGATTTTTTGACATGTGTTCATGTTTCCTTTCCAGTAATTTATTTATGCGTAGTTGTTCTCATATTCATGTTTCATTGTTTCTTAGTCATTTTCTGTTTATATCAGGCATGTATATTATGTATCTTTATACGTCCCTCTGAGGACCTGGTGATTTCTCCAGGTGTGTATTTTTATGACTTTTTGCAGGTGCTCTAGCCAAGATCGTGGTCTTCCCTTTCCATTGAGGAGTATTGCTTTTGGATCTTCCATGCTACTCTCGCCAAATTATTTCTTTATTTATGTATTACTTCTCATATTAGATGGTTGTGGATTTGTCTCCTCCCAACATCATATACAAATAACAAAATTCTTACTTGATTCTATAAAAGTTTTATCTTTAATTTGTGGATGAGAATAGTTGTCATGGTTTTACTGTATTTTACAGCTTACGTATATTTATTGTACGGCTGGCATGTCAACGTATCGAGTCCTACGTATTTTAGAACTGGATCATGACATGTTTTTGTGGTGGCCCATGCAGGTCGAGTTAGCCGTTTTGGTTACGTTACTGTATCGAACTGGCCTGCATATATGATTAAAGTCTAGGATCTCATCCACATACTTGACATCCTTGATTTCATTTGCGAACTCTCGTTTGACTCCTTCATTTGCATCTGGCTTGACCCTTCTATCGAAATGCTTACCTCTCCTTCGTGCTTGATAGAGGTTAGGAAGGTGACTTGTACTAGGTAAGATATGTTCCATTGCTCCATCACACTACTAGTTTAATTCTTATAAGTTGGGTAGAATGCCTCACAACCTAGCATCCACCCATTAAGGTAGTATAATTGAATGTCACTAATAGGATTATCTAGAGATCCCTAACTCATATAGTCGACCAAAGCCTTAGACAAGAAGGCAGTAGTACGATTGTATTGGCACAAACATCGGACAAGCCTTAGAATCTTAAGGAACTTGAACTATTATTATTTTCTTTCATCATTATCTCTCGTACTTATATATATATATATATATATATATATATATATATATATATATATATAAATATATATATATATATATATATATATATATATATATATATATATATATATGTTGGAACTAGCTTGACTAACATCGCTATTATGGCATAGTTTTGCAAGCTTATTCTTTATCGAGCTTGTTCATGACATAAGTTTATTAGGGACGCCCACAAACATATTGTCTAATTAGAATCGGTGTATTATGTTCTGATCAACCTTAGTGCACCTGGTTCGCTCTTCATATGATTATTCCACGTGGATTGAGATACAGACGACAAATATACTTGCCCTCTAGAATCTCATCCGTAATTTTATTGACAACTCTTCTTGAATTATTCAATTGCTTTTGGAACCCTATATTGCATTCGATTTCCTCTCCCTTGAACTTTTTATTGTTTTTCGTGCTTACTTATTCAGAAAAACAAATGCCCATATTTGAGGGAAGATAGACACATAATACCCTCTTACTTTACCATACCACATATGGGCATGAAAGCTATATATACACAAACGTTTTCCATCTTTTCGAAATCGGAGAACTACTTTCAAACTTGATCGACCGTATCAAGTTATCTATTGCATCATTATTATCTTTTTATAATCAAAAGGTGAAGATACGATATCATAACTTGAATTTTCTAACTTCAATAATCATAGAACTGTGTCTTAGTTTAATTTTAAGAAAGAAAATTCTGAAGTTTAATTTTAGGATTTACTAGAATTATCGATTGATTAGGACAAATTGGTTCCCACTAGGATGACAAATTAGTGCCTCATGAACACCCACTTTCTAATTAGATCTTTTGGTGTCCCTTACCGTGACATTGATATTCGGAGCGTAATACTAGTTGTTACCTCCCAACAAATTTTATATGCAAGCCCTAGACGAGTCCACCTTCATGTTGACATATAATGTCCAACTCAAATACGTCCCCTTATACTCTATTTTTATGATGTGACTTTTAGGTCAAAAAGGCTAGCTATAATCCTTACCATAATACCGATATACTTTTCGACTACAATTAGAGATCCAACCTCGACTCAAATATTCGACCCAATATATGATTGTGATCTACTCAAATTCCACTATGAATATGCCACTAGCGTGCCACTGAAGTAAGGCCCCATGTGCTAGTTATACACAAAAGTCACGGAAGGTGCAACTTCCGACTTATGGGACCTATTTAACTAGCCCAACTAGGAACTAGCTCAACCACCTGAGTTAGAACATGTTCTAGGTTGCCCTAACCTAATAGGAATGGTTTAAAATTTTACGAGATTTTGTCTAGCCAATAAAGACTGAAACCCTAGATTCATTCAATCAAATATTGATGTGCAAATAAGGAACCACCAAAAACCCGATTAACCCTAGTCATGTATGTGTCTATACTTGGACCACAAAACCTAACCTTATGAAAGGGGTCCCTATACCTATTATGGAGTCCCCACCTCTTGGTTCCCTAACCCTCCTTCCCTAACTTTCTTAACTATATCCCTTCGCAGCCTATGATATGCGAGGAATGGAGTCCTTCTGTACCAACTTGTTTCTGCTTATGCTTGACCAAAACCTCTCATACTTCCTCGATGGAAACATGGCCAATATATGAGCAATGTTAAACAGGTAATACTTGGGCTTCCTCTAAAGACCATGGCTGATATGTGCCTAATGGCCAAGTACCCCTTCTTAAAAATTTGATTTTTTTTAGAATTCCTATAAATGCGTCCTCCACGAATAACCAATTTCTATAAGTTGGGTAGAGCTGTGAACTTCATACATCCTATCTCTTAGAAGGGACGACGAACTGGGAGTTCGATCGTAGAACATCTCTGCCATCATTTCATAAAATTTTGGTATGGTTTGACATACCTAACCATTCTGTCGTTCGTAGCATCTTTGTCCTCAGATATTAAGATTATTAATTTGTTTTTAATTTCGAGGATGAATTTTTAATAAGTTGGGTAGGATATAAACTCCTTGAAAAAAATTAAATATTTTATATATATAATTTAGGCATTTTATTTAGAATTTTTTTGTTATTTTCTAAGATAAATGGTATAATTCAAATTATGGTTTAAAAACTGATTAAAAATATTTATATATGATTTTATTTAATTATATATTATTCTAACATAGTTATTTAGTTAAGCCTATGATTATTTTCATATATATGTGTATTTGTTATGAATATAAGAAAGTAGTTAATTTAAATTATTGGAGTACACATGTATGTGGATGCATATTTTTTTTGTTTTAGAAATTTGAGTTAAAAAATATATATTAATAATAGTAATTTATAAATTATGGTATAAACTGATATTTTGGTTTTTGAGTATGATATTAGGAATTGTTTTTGTTCACTATGTTTTTTAAAAGAAGAAGAGAACAACAAAGAAGGCAACTCTTGTTATTGTATTATTAAGTATATATTATATATTTCATATTCTCGCGAGAATGGGGTTTATCTCGCGTGTTGTCATTGACTCGCGAAATAAAAACACTTTGAAAACCTAATCATGAACATCAGGCGAAGAAGGAAACCGCGGGGATTAAATCTCGACCAAATCTCTACCACTTCTATCCAAATATTTTCCTACGTAATCCCGATCTTATTCTCCTTAGGATCGTACCAAATCCAGTTTAAATTTTTATTTAAATGGATGGGTAATTCGTCCTAAAAATCGATGGATATATGTATAGATACATATATGAACTCAATAGGAATTTTCTTTCAAAATCTAGAAAAACTTTCTCTTGATCAACCCATTGCGTCCCTGATGCTCCCTAAGGACTACACCATCAGGAGTTCTCCATAGTCGATGTTGTCGCCGAAAATCTGCAGGGACAGAGAAATCCTTTATTTTCAGGAAAAGTGGACAGGTACCCCTCTTTTCAACCCAATTTCATCCGCATCAGTTAATCGAATCTCGTTATATTAAATTTTACGTATAGCCTATATGACCCTCTCGAATTCCCACCAAGGGGATTTGAATATCATAGCACGGCCAGTCCAAGAAATCGGTGCAAAGTATGACAAAAAACTGCTTCAAAAATAGTTTATAGGTATACCCGATACAACTGTTGGAAGACCAATTACTGCCAACCGATTAACAGTTTAAAATTTTGGTTTAAATAGCCTTGTAGATGACTAGTAGGACTCCAAATATTTTTTTAGTTTCTGTTTTCATGTACCATGTGTCGAGTAAACATTTATCAAAGATTAGGAAAAAACCATTTTTAAACTAGAAATTTTAAATAAAATCTCTGATACAACGTGCACCCCGACAAACCAGGCAATTTGGTTAAAATCCATGAGCATCAAAAGATGCGTATGGAGGTTGTCGACGTGTGAAACTCGATTTCGTTGTCTGTGCGTGACAAAATTGAAGCGTATCGGTCGAGATATCCCGTATCGGCCCCTTTGCAAACTAGTTCATAACTTCGTGCACGTTCATCCTTTCGAGACAAAACTTGTGCCAACAGGACTGTATCATTTTTTTGGTCCTGTATTCCACGTTTGGTCCGATTCTGAGAAGGTCGACTGAAATGCTATTTTGGCGTGCCCGCGACCAAATCCAACAGGCAAATTTGTGCACGGCCCAGCGAAATCCAACTTTTGACATACGGTTGAGTTTGTATCATCAAACCTGACCCAGAGACATATATTTTGATAACTTTGGAGACCATAGACTCTGGCACACTTTTCGGTACAAAGCGGGTCCAACGGCGGATATCGTTTTGATCAGAAATTATGATTTCTTTTATCTAAAAATGTTCGTAATGTTTTTTTCAACATCTGAGGGCGTTTGCAAGATTTGACCTCTTATTGGTTCACTGATCAGACAATTCGAGCTACTGGATATTGTCGCTTTGTACACAACCTTAGGCATGTATACATTATCCTTCTTTATAGTTTTTTTACATGCTTATGTTTATTTTCCTTTGATACATGTCATTATCTAGTTCCTTTGATTGATTGTTGATATGAGTTTTCTTTCATATTATGCATACTAGTATAGTTGTCGAGTTATCGTCTTGGTTTTCGGTTGCCATTATAGTTCATGTTGGATATGTTCTCACCTGTATCTTGACTGAGTCATACTGTATTATAGGATGAGTGGGTTATAATTGAACTGATGCTTTTGATTTTGATATTTCTCAACCTGCGAGTCCATACTAGGGGCGAGGGTTGATTGCTTGAACTAACCTGCGAGTTCACACTAGGGGCGAGGATTAGTTATTTGTTCAAACCTGCGAGTCCACACTAGTATTTGCCATGAAATATAAAAGAACAGAACAATTATCGGAGGACTGGACTTTTACTTCACGTTACAAACTCGCTCGTACAAAGAAAGCCTAGGGACGAAAACCTAGGTACAGCAATCTAAGTACAATTGTTTATTTTAGATTCTGGGGGGTGACGATAGAGGCTCGGGAAGGCGACGGCAGCCCTGCCTTACTCCTTGGATGATCGGTATGCAGCCTTGGCTCTTGTGAAGAGATGGTTGGCGTTGATGAAGAAATGCTCTTCTTGCTCTCCTCGAGTTGCTCTTCTGACTTCTCTTTTTCTCTGTGTATTCTCTCTGATTATTAGGGAGAAGCTCTCTTTCTCTCTCTTCTTCTGATTGTGTTTATTTCACAAGGGAATAGCACCTTGCTATTTATAATAGTGGGGGCATCATTAGGGTTTGGATGATTACCCATTCTCAAAGTGTCGACGACCTGATGTATAATCAATCTGGACCATTCATTTAAGGCGTGAAGGATCTGGCCATAAATGAGGATAATATTGAATCCTGTGAATAATTAATGCCGATTGCTTTAAATCTTCATGATTGGCTGTGTCAAGCTCGGATCTCTCACCACGTGTCCCATTAGCTTGATCAGAAATGATATGACATGATCTCATTAATTATGAGGATAACGTTAAATATGGTCATTGGGATCTGGTAAATCTCTGGTTGATCTGCATCCCATAATCATCCTTGCTACCAGCTGTTAAGTCGTGGGGGCCATTGAATCTATGCCACGTGTCTTAATGGTGGATCCTGTCTTAATGGTGGATCCTGTCAGAATCGCATGATATCCATGAACCGCATGAGACAGCGTCTCAGTGAACCGTATAAGTATAGTACTCAAGAGCCGCATGGGGTAGCTTCTTGGTGGGCCGCATAGATATAATACTCACGAGCCGCATAGGATGGTTTCTTGGTGAACCGCAGGAAGATGATTTTTGCCAGCCGCATGGGATGACTTCTTGGTGAACCACAGGAAGACGATTCTTTCCAGCCGCATGGGAGGACTTCTTGGTGAGTCGCATAAGTGTAGTACTTGCGAGCCGCATGGGATGGCTTCGTAGGAAGGTGATTCTTGACAGTCGCATGGGGCTATTCTTCAAGTGAGCCGTATGGGAGTAGCCAAGTGGCAATCTCGGATCGTGTCGAAGATTTTCTCCTGTTCCCAAAGAGTCTGTCATTATGACAGGGCCATTATGACACTTCATGTCAGAGCCGTCAGCTGTTAAATCATGGCAGAGCATTAAATAGGGCCTTTGCTTGATGGCCAGCTGTGTGAAGGGGTTCCATGGGGACATGTTGCGTTGATCGAGTCGCATATCTCTATTGGTCGTATGTGAGCCGCATGTACTTCTGAACCGCATACGGCTAGGGGGCTCTTTGAACCGTATAGGACTGTCCCTATATAAGCTGCATAGACTCTCCTGCAACGAGCCGCATGAGACTAAGAGTCTCTCTGTATGAGCCGCATGGGGTTCTTCTATTCCGAGCCGCATAGATCGTTATTTTGATATTTTCCATGCTTTTACAAGACCCCCTTCAAAGTTTTCAATTTGCAAAATTAAAATACTTTTAATAAGAAGCATGGCTTTTGTTGACCGCATAGATGATTCAGCCGCATGGATTTATCTGGCCGCATGAGCTTGTTAGGCCGCATAGACTTGTTGCCACGTGTCACAACCACGTGTGTAAATCTTCTGTATTAAATGCCCTTGATTTGCCGCCTCTTGGGGGAGGATCCCAAGGGTCAGTTTTGTTTTGACCGAAGCGTTCTTCTTTTATTCTTTTAGGCGGCGCGTGGATCGAGGCATTTGTTTTGATTTTTCGGGCCTTCTTCGCCTATAAATAGGAGTGATTTTATTCTTTCAGGGTTTCTTTACCTTCTCCTCTTTGCTCGAACTCCTTGTTGCCGACTTTCTCTTCGTCTTCTCTTATCAACGATTGCCAATGGCTCCCAAGAAGACTACCGCTGCTATGGGCAAGAAGGCCGCGTCGTCATCTGCGGCAGCGAAGGACAAGAAGGCCGCGTCTTCATCGACGACGGCGAACGTGACGGCTCCTCCGCCGGCTGACGTGCCTGTTTTTTACCCCGACCTTCACCCGCCTATTGCTGGTAGGACCATCAACATAAATTATCACGGCTATGCCGCATAATTTATGCGCGAGCCTGTATTGCCAAGTATGCTGCGTGTCCGACTCATGTTCGAATCGCGTAAGATATGACCTAGGTCTGAGCCGTATGAAAGTTGTTGTTTGCAGCCGCATAACTACTTCATCTTCAGGGCCGCATAAGCTCACTTGGACTGGACCGCATGAGCTTTTTCAAACTGAGCCGTATAAGCCTATTTTGGGCTGAACCGTATAAGCTCATTTGAACTAAACCGCATAAGCTCATCCGCACTGAACCGCATAGAACCGTATATGCTCCTTTCGAACTGAGCCGCATAAGCGCGTTCGGACTGACCCGCATGGGCTCATCCAAACTGGACCGCATATGCTCTTTTCTAACTGAACCGCATAAGCTCATTTGGGCTGGCCTGTATGAACTCTTTCAAACTGAACCGCATAAAGCTATACTGCGCCAAGCCGCATAAGCATTACGTAGTTTGTGTTTCAGTTATCTTCTTGACTCTGTTTCTTTTGTTTTTTTTTCAGTGAATCTGCCAGTAAATCCTGCGGGGGAACTTATAGTGGGCTCAAATCAATTCGCCTTGGGCGTGCGTCTTGACGACCTAATTAAGCATGTGTTGAATCAATTCCCTGCCGATGAGCCTCCGGAAAGGTTGAACGCCATCGAGAATCAGACCCTCCATTACCTCTATTCCATGATGAATACTGGGAAGCTGGATGGATTATACCTGAAGCCTTCATTCCTCTTTGGAGATGTTTTAATCATAAAGAATCTTCGAATATTAGAGATTTCCGAGAGCTGGGATTTTTCTTTGGATGGGGTGGCGATCCATATTCCTCTCATGGAACGTCATTATCCTTTGTCGTGGTTAAATATGGTGTTGCTGGACAGGATGATGGTGTGTAACTTAACTCCTACCCAGTCAGGGATGTTGATGGGCAATATCCATTATAACCCGAACATGCGGTCAGCGTACGCGGGTAAGGATTCTGTCCTCCGGTACATGATGGGTCTGGCTCTAGGCTCTTTCATGAATGTATACGGTCCTAACTTCACACTCATTCGAGCAGATACATTCCTGAATCGACTTGCTCGCAAAAAGTCTTATCCTGTTGGTAGGCTGGCATTGCTGAACTGGATAAACCCCACCTCTACGTGGGCCCAGCTGACCACTTGTGTTCTGCAGACCTACGGAACATTCCTGCGGGAGGTGGGACTTTATCATGCCATTCGGGGCACTTGTCACGGGCTTCCTATCAATAAACCATTGTTCATGGCGCTCTTGGAGATGTATAGTCGGCGAACGGGGACGTTCTTTGCACCCGGAGGGGAGTTGGGGCTTGCTCTCCATGAGATGTATACTGTCTCCAAACTTCCGTGGGGGGATGAGCCTTTCGAGGTGTATACCCCATCGAACGAGGAGTTTGAGGACTTGAACCGACGACTCCCAGGTTTTGTTGCGGTGTATCAGGAGTTGTTGTGCCATCATAGTGCTTGTCATCAGATGGCTATTAAAACGGTGGATAGCTCGGAAGGGACCGCCCCCCACACCACATACTGGGTTAATTATCTTTTTAGAATTGATCCTTCTGGCGGGGTTACTCCTCGAACCCCTCGCACCCAGGGAGAGATAAAGGACCTGATGTCGGGCGTCAAGAAGTTGCGGTCCAAGAGCAACATATTCGGGAGTCAAACTGACTCTCTCAGCTATTTTTACTATAGCACCAGGCCGATGTCAGAGAAGGCACTTCTGGCTGGATTTTTAATGATATGGCTACGAAACTGCATAGTCTCGGGGGGAGCTGGTTCTATCGAGAGGATCGATCGCCACTTCATCCTCCCCGCCGTTAAACTGGTATTTGGAGTTAGACTGGCCCTCCTTCCCGCTATGGTGTGTAGCATACACCATGGTCTTCGCACATTTTCGTCTAAGGTTATTGCGCGCAATAAGGCGCTGGATTTTGAGCGCATAGAGCTGCCTTTCCACTACTTGATGGGGTGGTTGGCGATGCACTACAAGTCTTTGATGGGACCTGGAATAGCGAAAGATGCTACAGATGAAGACGCTTTCCTTTTCAAATGCCATCGCCGGTCTTGGGAATACAATACTATGCCAGCTTGTCGGAGGGCGCTGGCGAGGGTTGATGGGTGTGACTTTTTTGTGTCTGTTTCTCCTTTTTCTGATAAGGAAGTGAGGAGTGTATACCTTGATGGCACCGGTCCTTCTCACTTTTTATCTCCGAATATGCTCACCTGGTTGCGCAACATCCGCCCCGCGCATCTGGTTTATCGCAACCGTGAAAACGTATATCTGGAGCCCTACCTACCTAGTAGGTTTTCCCGCCAATTTGGCTATAGCCAGTTATTCCTTGATTGTCCCAACCCTTGCTTGGGCTTTGAAGGAAGCGTCCTTGATGGTGTCAGGGCGTGGAATTATTATGACGTTTATCATACTCGGGCCAGCTTCTCTGTTCCTGATGCTAAGGCGCCGAGGGAAATTTTGTACGTGGCTGCCCTGTATCATGTTATGGCGAACAAGCCTCCTGTTAACTTTGATCCGATTACCAGCTTCATCGTGGGTACCGGTTTAGAGGAGAAGCCCAAGGGGGCCAAGGCTAGAAAGCAGTTAGCGCTCCAGATTCCCTTCCTGAATCAGAGCCCTCCGAGTCGGCTTAGGAGGATGATGACCATGATAGCGGAGACTCCCTTTCTGGTGGGTGTGAAGAAGTACCGGATCAACCGCTTCCCCCACCCGATGAACTGGCGGAGGATCCGTTACTTGCTACACAAGAGGAAGTAGTGAGGGAAGAACAGCCTCCCGCTGTGTCTGGTCCCTCACGTAAACGAGTCAGACGTGAGTCTTCTGACAGCAGATCGACCTTTTCCGTGAAGAGAGCTGCCGTTAGATGTCGTGAATTACCTATTACCGAGAAGAGAAAAGATACAGACGATGTTCCAGAGGTAAGACCCAGTCAGAGTCATCTCTTTGTTGTGGTTTTCTTTTTTCTTGGAGATATGACTTGATCATTTTTTCTTTGTAGGCGTCTAACGAACCAGGCTCTTCTGAACCGTCTACTACCCCTGATGTTGACCCGGCCCTTGCTGCTTTGATTAGCGACATGTGTGCCGCGGTCCTTTCTACGGGAGCTCTCTCAGCGGCGGCTGGAAGCTCCCAGGTTGCTGAGGCCTCGGCCCGGGGTGATGAGGGTCTCCTCGGGCCCGTCTCCGAGATCGCTGGACTTCAGCAGGGTGATGCCGATCTCGTTGTATCCCTTCCCGAGGGTGTCGGGGTGGAGGAGCCTATTATACCTGACTCGGAGACTGTTGATGAAGAGGCTACGGTGGCTGTTGGCGACCTTCAGCCTCCACACTCCTCCACTGGTAAGATAAGCCAAATATTGACTAGTGAGGGGGCTTATTTGCTCTATCAACATATCCTCTGGGTCAAATCGATTCATGGTTGCCTTGGCCCTACAGGTCCTGACCCTTTACTTTCCACCGCGGATGTTCTTGGGGAAGGCTCGGCCTGCCGTGATCTGGGAGAACGAAGCGTTTCCTCTCCTTCACCGTCTCATGTCGAGGGGCCTCCTGCCAGCCCCGGGCAGATGGGAATGAAGCTGGCGATGGTCTCCACCTCATCCTCTGCTGATCGTACGGCTCCGGAGATTGACCTCTCGGCCCTGCCGAGCATTCAAGTTCTGCGGGCCGTTGAAGAGGAGTTGGCCACTGTTTATGCATCCTTCCGTGCGGAGTTTGTTTCTCTTATGGCAGGAGCGGCAGATTCTGTTGCGTCTTCTTCAGCATTGTCGGCTACACTCCCGTTGACACCGGCTTACTCGGAGGCTCTGGACGAGGTGACGCAGGATGTAGTCGACAACTTCTATCGCCATTTAAAGAGGGGTGTTGATGCTGCTGTGGAACGGGAGACCCCTTTTACTCTGTCTCTGCGATGCGCTCGGGGTCAGGTTACAACTTTAAAGTCTCTTCCTGGCGGGGTGGGGTTGGCTGTACTACTGGAGCCTAGATTGGCAGAGGCTGATCAGCTGGTGACCCAATTGCTGGCGATACGGCAGACGGTCTTGCCTGCTGCGATTGAGCGGGAACGGGGCTTCCTCATTGCTGCTCGGAATAGGATCAAGCTCGCTCGAGATACTGCCGAGCCAGTTGTACAGGAAGACCTTGACAAGTTCTCCGCATCGTATGATAGGCTGGGTCGTCGGAGTCAGGCTTGTCGTACTCGGAAAGAGTCTGCTTCTCGTAGAATTGCTGACATGAAGGAGCGGATTCTCGCACTCCAGAAGGAGTTGGCCTCCTTAGAGTCAGAGCTAAAGGCTGCTCAGACGGACCAGGAGTCAATCGTTCGGGAGGCCGAGAAGGTTTCCCGATCTTCTGTTAACTTGGAGCGGGCCTTTAAGAGATTCGAGGATAACTGGCAAGCCCATGCTCAACTGGAGGACAAGGCGGTGCTGACCCAAGAGGCGGAGCGTCGAGCTACCCAGAGGTTTGAGCGGTCGGTTGCCTTGCTGACGGACCGTCTCAGGGCGTTATGTGCCCCGGAGCAGTGATCGGTTTTCTGTTTTCTTTTGCTTCTCTTTTTTTTTCTTTTCTTTTTGTAAGGGATGTGATCCTAAATGATGTAGCACTTTGAATTTTGAATAAATGAGCATGTTTCAACTCATCTCCTCTTTCTTGTACTTGTGGCGTTTGTGGAATTGGACTTGCTGGGGGATTATTTGTGGACCTGTTACCCTAGGCGTACCTTGGTTTTAGGTACGGATAACAAGTTTGGTCAGGATGTCCGGAACAGCCATGACAAAGTGGTCATGGGTGCTCTCGGTATTGGGAAAAAGAATGTCGTAGAGCAGCTGGGCTCCCGGGGCATGGTGAGATGGTGGATTTATGCTAAGAAGCTTAGCAAGGGATATTTGTGGACCTATTATCCTTGGCGTACCCTGGTTCAAGATACGGATAATAAGGTGAAAGAAAAACCAACATATTTGCTCAGAGGTTATGAGGACATGGCAAGCATGAGGGTTTTATCGTGGAATCTTCCTGCTCAGAGGTAATGAGGACATGGCAGGGAAGACTTCACGGAAGATATTCGTGGTCAACAGCGGACATTTGTGGTCAACAGAGGACGTTTGTGGTCAACAGAGGACATTTGTGGTCAACAGAGGACATTTGTAGTCAACATAGGACATTTGTGGACCTATTATCCTTGTCGTACTCCGATTGTGGGTACAGATAATAGGTTGAAAGGGAACCGACATACTTGCTCAGTGGTAATGTGGACATGGCAAGCATGAAGGTTTCTTCGACGGAGCCTTCCCACTCAGAGGTAATGAGGACATGACAGGAGTGGGCTCAATGAAGAGGGGGTACACAGAACGACTCAGAGGTAGGAGAACGTGGAAGTTCTATGTGAGGGGGCGGTTTGTTTTCGGTGGAAGTGAAAATGACTCAGAGGTAATGAGGACGTGGCCGTTTCGGAAATTTATGAATCGATTACCCTTTTTGTGCACTGGGAGTGCGGGTAGTGGATCATGAGGTAGGATCTCTTCCAGGAAGGAAGTTCAGAGGTATAATCATACGTGACTTACTATCTGAAAGAGTGAACGGAATGTGAGTTCAGAGGCACCAGCGGGTACATAACTCGGTAATTTAAAATATTGTGAATGTGTGAGTTCAGCGGCACCAACGGGTACATGACTCGATAATCTGAAGGGAATGTGGAGGTGAGTTCAGCGGTACCAGCGGGTACATGACTCGATAATCTAAAATGTTGTGGATGTGAGTTCAATGGTACCAGCGGGTACATGACTCGATGATCTTGAGAGAATGTCGTTTAGACATAATATTTCTTCAGGAACTTGCCGTTGACGGGCAACATGAGCAAGTCTCCATTTTGTTTTGCGAGGCGGTAAGCACCGTTAGAGAATACTGTCTCAATGATGAATGGGCCTTCCCACTTTGGCTGGAATTTGTCGACGGTCTTGTGAGTCATGACCATCGGCCTCCGGACTGCCAGAACGAGATCGCCCACTCGAAATGTTCTGATTTTGACCTTCTTGTTGAATGCTCCGGAGATGCGTGCTTGGTATAGCTCAATTCGTTGCTGAGCCAAGAGGCGCTTTTCGTCTAGCGCCTCCAATTCCTGTAGCCGACGATAGTGGTTTTTGTCTGTCGTCAATTGATGTGTGAGGACGACGCGTAGTGAGGGGATCTGAGTCTCCAATGGGAGGACTGCTTCACTCCCGTACACCAGAAAGAATGGTGTATTCCCGGTGGCTGTTCGAACTGTGGTGCGATAAGCCCATAAGCATTCACCGAGCTTCTTGTTCCAGTCGTATTTGTTGGAGGAGACAAACTTCTTGAGGAGTTTGATGATTGTTTTGTTGAATGCCTCCGCTAACCCGTTCGCTGCCGGGTTGTACGGTGTCGAAGCAACATTCTGAATACGGTGCTTATCGCAAAACCGATAAAATGCGTGGCTCACAAACTGTGGACCATTATTGTGGATGATCCTTCGGGGCAGTCCGAAGCGGTAGATGACGTGATGCTTAAGGAAGCTGATCACGTTTGAAGTCTTGACTTCTGCGAGTGGGACAGCTTCCGCCTATTTGGAGAAGTAATCAGTGATCGCAAGTATGAAGCGATGTCCTCGGAAGGAAGGTGGGGTGATTGGACCAATGATATCCATTCCCCATGCTTCGAATGGCCAGGACGCCACTGTCGGATGTAGAAATTCGGATGGTTGGTGAATGAAGTCCGCGTGGACTTGGCAGGCTTTGCATTTTCTAGCATAGTCTATCGCACCTGCCACCATTGTGGGCCAATAGTAGCCCATTCGGCGAAGGTGGTCTTACAGTTTTGGGCCGGGTTGGTGGGCCCCGCAAACACCGTCATGAGCTTCTCGTACGGCTTCTTTGGCTTCTGCATTTGACAGACACCGAAGCAGTAATCCATCGTAGGAGCGACGATACAGCATTTTTGTCTCTGTATCGTAGAAGAATCTGAGAGAACGCCGTCTGATAGAAGTGGCTTCCTTTGGGTTCTCGGGCAGAATATCGTAGACGACGAAGTCGATGAATGGTTGTCTCCAATCTGGGGCATCATCGATCGTCTGGGCGGAATAGCTCGCCACGAATTGCACATTATTCTTGGGACAGACCAGTTCATGGCCTATCACATCCACTGATTGGCGATCATAGTTCGGAACTGCTAGGGAAGCGGCAAGACCAGCTAGGGCATCGGCTTCGATATTTCGGAGTCTGGGGACACGTTCGATGAAGAACCCCTCGAACAACGAGATGATGTCAATTGCTATTTGGTGATAGGGGATCATGTCTTCGTGACGGACCTCGTATGAGCCCCGGATCTGATTGACGATTAGTTGGGAATCGCCGTATGCTTCAAGGTATTCTACCCCCAGCTCTCTTGCGAGTTGGAGACCAATGACCAGAGCGTTGTACTCGGCCACATTGTTAGAGCAGGGCTCCGTGAGAGAATAAGCGCGGTTAATCACCAATCCGGAATGGGAGATCAACACTACCCCGACTCCGACAACTATGTTGCCTTTAGGTCCGGTCCTCGAAGCACCGTCGAAGAACATTTGCCATATATTCTCGTGAGAGGTTGCATGCGAGTTGGCGACCTCATCTGGGATTTCTTCATCTATCTTGGAGGACTTCGAACCTGGGTGGGCTGCTAAGAAGTCTGCCAGGGCTTGATCTTTGACTGCCTTTTGAGGGACAAAAATCATATAATAAGGGGACAGCAATATTGCCCATGTACCGAGGCGAGAGCTGAGTGCCCCTGGTTTAGTCATGAGGACCCTGAGAGGGTTGATTCGTGAGATCACGTGTATCATTTGTCCGGTGACATAGTATCGCGTTTTTTGAATGGCGAACACCAGGGCGAGGCATTCCTTCTCTACAGCGGTGTATCGATGCTCTGGCCCGATCATCATTCGGCTGAGGTAATATATGGCCTGTTCATGGCCTGCATCATTGTTCTGTGCCAGCAGAGCCCCGAGAGAGTGTTCCATTGCTCGTACATAGAGCAGGAATGGTTTTCCCGGAACCGGAGCCACCAAAACTGGAGGATTTGACAAATATTCTTTGATGCTGTCGAAAGCACGTTGACATTCCTCGTCCCATACGAATGAGACTCCTTTCATCATGAGGTACGTGAACGGTCGGCATCGCCCGGAGAGGTTAGAAATGAACCTCCTGATGTAAGTTAGCCTCCCTTGGAGGCCTCTGAGTTCACAGAGATTTCTCGGAGGACCCATCTCCATGATTGCTTTTGTCTTCTCAGGGTCTACATGGATACCCTTTGCAGTGATGATGAAGCCCAAGAACTTCCCGCTGGATACACCCAGAAAGGACTTCGTAGGGTTCATTTTCAAATTGTGTGCTCGTATTAGGTCGAATACTGTCCTTAGATCTTGCATATGGTCTCCCTTGTAGCGGCTTTTAACGGCTATATCGTCAACGTAGCACTCTACTGTCTTGCGTAAGTGGTCTCTGAAGATGATGCTCATGGCTCTTTGATAGGTGGCACCGGCATTCTTCAAACCGAAAGGCATGACTGTGTAGCAGTACGTGCCAATTGGTGTTCGGAATGATGTATGCTTTTCGTCATCAGGAGACATTTTGATTTGGTTGTACCCCGAGAAGCCATCCATGAATGACATACGTTCGAAGCCGCAGGTATTGTCGATCATGATGTCTGTAATAGGAAGGGGAAATTCATCTTTGGGGCATGCCTCGTTCAGATTGCGGAAGTCGATGCAGATTCGAATCTTCCCATTCTTCTTGAGGACGGGTACTATATTGGCGACCCAATTGGGATGTTGCTCCTCACGAATGAAGCCGCTGGCTATCAGTTTGTTGACTTCGGCTTCGATCGCGTCCATGATGCATTGGCGGAAGCGTCGCTGTTGTTGCTTGACTGGCTTCGCATCTGGCCGAATGTTGAGTTTGTGAAGAGCAATGTCGGGATTTAACCCTGTCATGTCTTCATAGCTCCAGGCGAACACATCAATGTATTCTCTGACAAGTTCTAGCAGCGACTCCCGTTCTTTGTCTGTTAGGCTTTTACTGACGAAAATTTGTTTTGGAGAAGATTCGCTGCCGAGATCCACTTGTGTGACCTCATCTTCAGTAGGAGGTTCTCTCTGTTCGAACCGCTTTTCCCATTGTGCGTCCAATTGCTGGGCCCACGGCTCTACCTCGAGGATTTCGGGGATCTCTTCGTCTTCTTCGTAAGCGTCGGCAAATGCCATATTGACTGTCATGATTTGCCTGAACACATCTCCGATGCTGGTATCCGAGTCCGAAGTTGGTGACCCAGTTGAATGTGACTACCAGTCGCATTCTTCATCTGAACTCTCAGGGGTTGTAGTAGGCGTTACATACCCCAACCCGCATCGAGTTTTGCTATAGTAGTCTCGTGGTTTGCCTGCCGGGACTGGCGGCTTTAAAGGTAATCGTCGCCCAGTGCCGTAGTTCAAACCTGGCGTCGTCTCCAGATCATACCCTTGTTTCTGCATGAGATATTTGGATTGAGGGCTATAGAGATACAGAGGCAGTCTTCCGGTGTCTGACCCGAGGTCGGCTTCCTCTATGGTGAGGGGATGCGGGTTGTTCGTCCGGCCGAAGATGATCGGATGATCCCCTCCCTCGATTATTCGGTAAGCGTGTTTTACTGGAGTAAGCTGGATCGCGGTGTACACATTTGTCAGTTGTGTGTGCAGGTGAGTGCCTATACCGTGTTCCATAGCATACATTGTACATAGCTTATTGAGCTCGGTGTAGTTCAAAGATAACCCTTCTTTTCTAGGGGGATTACATCATCAGCGGAGGGGACATCAGTGTGGGCAGCCATATACTTGGCTTGCTCCGGTTCCTCTTCGGCTACCCCCTATATAAATGAAGACTGAGAGAACGACCTGGGAAGCTTGATTGTCAGTGGTTCAGTTGATGGAGCAGAGCGCAGAGTCGTTGGCAGACTAGCGACCCCAAGTTTGGCATTTGTTGTGGAGCGGGGAGTGGCCGGTTCGCTAGAAGTGTCGGACCTCGCATCGGGGTGACGACCCTTCTTGGGAAGGCGTATCGTCAGTGGCCTGTAACACCCCAGTCCTAAAATACATAGGACCAAGTACGTAAACATGACAGCTACACATATACAAAGAATACTCCAATATATAGAATCCTCGTATATGCACATAAGCTGTAAATAAATAATCACAGGCCAGAATAACATATCTTATCTCATCACAGCTCAACACAGAAGGTAATGAAGTCCAAATAAATAAATAAATAAGAGTATCAAAAGATAGCCGGGTGAACATACTCACTCCAAACAGCTATGAAAAATAGTCTCACAAGATCGGAGTCCGACCTCCGCAAAATAGAAAGAAAAAGAGGTGTAAAATAATGTCTACAACTGTCTCAGATAAGAAATAGACTAGAAGTCATAAGGCACTGCCTCGTCATCAATATAAGATAGCTCCAATGCCGCTCCGTACTCCTGTGGAAAATCCTCTAAACCTGGAGAGATAACCAGGTCCTCAGGGGACATAGCAAGATACAAGAAAACACCATGCCATATAAACTGTGATAATATACTAAGAGAAAGACGTATGCATGCAATCGGGTTCCTGACCGTTCTACTGTGAATATGCATTTGAGATACATTCCTTCGACGCATGAGCCCTAGCTAAATATAGGATCCGGTATAGTCCCCTCTTGGGCACCAGTGACCAAGAGCATGTCGTTGAAAAACGACAGTGGCGAACCTGAGAGGCTCATACCCGTATCTCCAGCGGAGCTTTCGGGTTACAAGGGAAGTGCAATCGAAGCCCATACGTCAGGTAATGTTCTCCCCACCCAATGCCTAGTATCATCATCTCCATGACTGACATGTACCTCTAGTAACCGCCAAGTCTTCTAACATGCAATTCTATTGGCAGTTACCCCTATCCGTCGTACGCTCCATACGTATCGGTGGCCAGTCGACTACGTGAAAACGTGTCCTATATGTGACTCACAACACATGATACAATAAGTGTCAAGGCCGTATGAGATATACCAATACCTCAACATCAATAGGTGGTCAATAAACTAAGTCAATGCAAGAGAATAAATAAAGCAGGAATACGACCGATAGAGCCGCTTGCACCCAAGTGTGACTTGGACGCACAGTTTAAATATCACAAAATAAAATGCTAAAAATAACAACTGAAAATAAGAATATAATAATCACAGAGTAAGGTGGCAAGGTATCTTGCCTGGTGGTACAAAGTGGCAAGTCCAAGAGTAGCAAGTGTCAGCACCAAAACTCACAAATCACAGATGACTCCAAACACTGAAACAAACATCAAAAATGATCTCGGTGAAGAAGATATACCTAGGAAACGCCTGTCCAAAAGTCAAATTCTGGAACAGGGGCAAAATCGTAATTTTGGGTCGAAACGATGTCCGCCGTTGGACCCGCTTTGCACCGAAACGCGTGCCAAAGTCTACGGTCTCTAAAGTCGTCAAACTACATGTCTACGTTTTCAGTTTAAGGAGAGGAACTCAACGGTATGTCCAATTTTGGATTCCGAGGAGCCGTGTACAAATTCGCCCGTTTAAGTGGGTCGCGAGCCCGCCAAATTTGGGTTCCGATTCGACCTTCTCAGAATCGAACCAAACTTGGCATGCAGGACCAGAATTTTGATTCGGACCTGTTGGCGTAAGTTTTGTCTCGATTCGACGACTGTACACAAAGTTATGGACAAGTTTGCAAAACGCCGATAGGGGGTATCTCGACGGATACACGTTGATTTCGTCGCACACACGCGACAAAACTGAGTTCCGTCAGTTCCCACATGTCCGCAACGTCCATACGTGCCTTTCGATGCGTATAACGTGTGACCACGTCGCCCGGTTTGTCGGGGCGACGTCGTATCGGACAAAAATTTCAGAAATCTATTATTTTGAAATCAGTTTTTCTCACAAGTTTAACATGGAATTAATACACACACAGAAATCGAAATACTAATCTACCAGTTACGTTTCCTTCGTGGTTAGGTTGTCTTCAAACGTGTTCAATTAGTTTTTCAAAACAGTCGAAGGATCGCCAAGAATTTGGCTTCCACATAGGGGTTTGGGACTGCCCTGAAACTGTTCTGTTTCGACAGTTTTTTCGAAAAGTTTAGGTTCGAATACCGAGCGATATATGGGTTTCGCTCGATTCTACCAAAAGGGGTTTTGAGGGGGGTTATGTTGTCTACGCACAGCATTCGATAGATCGAATTTTTGTTGGATAGAATCAAAAATATTTGAAGTTGAAAACGGGTACCTGAGTTCTGAATCAAACAGAGTAGTCTCGGTTTACTGTCGCTTCCGAGCGATCCCGACGTCGTCGACGGCGAGTAGCCAGGGCGTGCGCGTGTAGGGGGCGGCCTTGGGGTTGAGGGTGGAGAGGAGATGGAAAGATAGAGGGTTAGGGTTTACTTGATTGGGCAGCTGCGATATATATAGTCGAAGTTCCTATTTTGAATAGGAACTATAATGGGCTCGGGTTTCTCCTAAGGGTGCAGCAGCTATATGCTGTTACTTAAAATAATGTGGGGTCGGGTTCTAAGAATCACAGCAGCAAGCTGCTGTTACAAATGTTTTGTTGGGGGTACGGGTGAGGTGGACCGTCCACGTGGGTTGGTCCCCTCCCCATATATATTGTTACATATATATATATATTTTTTCTTTTTAAAACGTTTTGTGCCCCCATACAGTGCCTGGCCCGCCCCTCCCTATTCTGGGTGTGTGGCCGAGGCCAATGTTATCATTATATTTTTTTATAACAACAAATTATATATATATATATATATATATATTTTTAATATATATATATATATATATATATATATATATATATATATATATATATATATATTTTTATATACATATATATATATATATATACATATACATATATATATATATATATGTATATATATATATATGTATATATATATATATATATATACATATATATATATATTTCAAATATAATTATGAATACCATTTAAGTAAGCAATCAATTCCTAAAAATTATCAATAAATTCCTTAAAAAAATTCCAGAATTTACTATACACCATATTTAATAAAATATTAACAAGTACACATATAATATATACACACATGTATATATATCTACTAAAAAGCTAGTATCAATAATTTTATGATTAATAAGTTGCATGACCATATTAATTAATTATAAAAAAAATAAATATGGGGGTTTACATCCTACCCAACTTAAATAAAATTTTGTCCTCGAAATTAAACTAAGGTCGGGGGATCATTGCAATACATGGAATTATAAATGCAAGACATACATTCGCCTTCGAACAAATGCGAGTAGCGGTTTCGGATGTCGTCCTCGCGCTCGCAAGTAGACTCCTCTGGCGAGTGATGCTTCCATTCCACGCGAACCAATGAAATAGATTGATTCCGTAACACCTTCACTCGGCGATCGAGGATACCTACTGGTTGCTCTTCGTACGACAATCTCGGTCCAACTGTGATCTCGGAGTGATCAAGCACATGATTGCTGTCCGCCACGTACCTCCTCAGCTGAGATACATGGAATACGTTATGTACTCCCTCTAGTGACGGTGGCAATGCCAATCTGTAGGCAACCTCTCCAACACGTTCCAAGACATCGAAAGGCCGGATGTACCTTGGACTCAACTTGCCACATCCTCCGAATCGAATCGTGCCTCTAGTGGGGGATATCTTCAAGAACGCATGGTCGCCCTCTTTGAATTCCAAGGGTCGACGACGATTATCTGCCCACTGCTTCTGACGATCCTGCGCCGCTCGCAGGTGGTTCTGAATCTTCTTCACTGTCTCCACTGTGCTCAAGACCAACTCGGGTCCCAATAGTTGTCGCTCCCCTATATCGCTCCAACAAACAGGAGACCGACACTTCCTACCATACAATGCTTCAAACGGAGCCATTTGAATGCTCGATTGATAGCTATTGTTGTAGGAAAACTGCACAAGATGAAGATGGTCATCCCACGAACTGCCAAAATCAAGCATACACGCTCTCAACATATCCTCTAGCCTCTGAATGGTACGCTCCGACTGGCCGTCTATTTTCGGATGATACGATGTGCTAAACTTCAATCGGGTGCCCAAACTCTCTTGAATGCTTCGCCAAAAATGCGAGGTAAATCTCGAGTCACGGTCCGACACAATACTAACAGGCACACCGTGTAATCTCACAATCTGCTCCATATACATCTCCGCCAATACCTCTGTCGACTGGCCCACTCTAAAAGGCAAGAAATATGTTGACTTCGTAAGTCTATCACCAATCACCCATACTACGTCACGTCCTCTAGGACTTCGAGGAAAACCTGTGACGAAATCTATAGTAATGTGCTCCCACTTCCACTCGGGAATGGGTAGCGGCTGCAATAATCCGATCGTCCTCTGGTGCTCCGTCTTCACTTGTTGACATACCAAGCATTTGGCAACGAAACGAGCTATCTCTCGCTTCATTCCATGCCACCAATAATACTGTCATAAGTCGCAGTACATCTTGGTTCCTCCGGGATGAATAGAGTAAGTCGAACTGTGAGCCTCGGTCATCAGCTCCTGCCGTAGATCTCCATTGGGAACATAAATGCGATCACCACATCGCAATATCCCATCAGTGTGGATCCTCAATCCTGTCTGCTCTCCTGCTTCAGTCCTCTCCTTCAGCTGTCGAAATCTAGCATCATTAGGCAATGCTGCCTTGATGCGCTCTACCAATGATGATTGCACTTGAAGGTTGGCTAATACGCCATCTGCTCCCGGCAATACTACCTCAATACCAAGCTGCTCCAAGTCTCTAATCAATTCCTTCTGTGTAGTCAAAAAGTGTGCCATGGGCTTACGGCTTAATGCGTCTGCCACGACATTAGCCTTGCCCGGATGATAATGTAGCTCAATCTCATAATCCTTCATCAACTCCAACCAACGCCGCTATCGCATATTCAACTCCTTTTGTGTGAACACGTACTTGAGGATCTTATGATCAGTGTAGATATCAACCTTCTCGCCATACAAGTAGTGTCTCCATAGCTTCAAAGCAAAGATAACCGCTGCGAGCTCTAGATCGTGGGTTGGATAATTCTTCTCGTGCACTCTCAACTGTCGAGATGCATATGCTACTACCCGACCGTGCTGCATCAATACACATCCTAATCCCTTTCCGGATGCGTCGCTGTAGATCACAAATCCTCCTGGGCCAGACGGTAGTGTCAAGATCGGTGCTGTGGTCAACCGCTTCTTCAACTCGTCAAAAGCGGCTTGACACTCTTTTGTCCATACAAACTCCTGATCCTTGCAAGTCAATCGAGTCATAGGCCCCGCTATTCGAGAGAAATCTTCTACGAACCGTCGGTAGTAACCCGCAAGTCCGAGGAAACTTCTCACTTCAGAAGCTGTTGTGGGAGCGGGCCATGATTTGACTGCTGTGATCTTCTCTGGGTCCACTGATATACCATCGCCCGTAACAATATGACCAAGGAAGGATACCTCCTTGAGAATAAAATCACACTTGCTAAGCTTCGCAAAGAGTCTTTCGTTCCTCAATGTTCCCAAAACTATCCGTAGATGCTGCTCATGCTCCTCTTGACTCTTGGAGTAAATCAAGATATCGTCTATAAAGACTACTACGAATTTGTCCAAGTACTGGTGAAAGATCTTGTTCATTAAATTCATGAAGACTGTGGGTGCATTGGTCAAACCGAAGGGCATGACCAAGAACTCGTAGTGTCCATATCTCGATCGAAAAGCCGTCTTGGCAATATCTTCTATCCGAACCTTCAATTGGTGATAGCCCGATCGTAAGTCAATCTTGGAGAATACTTTTGCTCCACTCAGTTGATCAAATAGATCATCTATACGCAGCAAGGGATACTTGTTCTTCACCGTCACTGTATTCAATGCTCTGTAGTCAATGCACATGCGCACTGTCCCTTCTTTTTTAGGCACAAAAAGAATGGGTGCTCCCCATGGAGACGCAATGGCACGAATAAAGCCCTTCTCTAATAAGTCATCAATCTGCGTCTTTATCTCTACCAACTCCTTGGGTGCCAGACGATATATTCGAGATGAAATAGGCTCGGCTCCGGGAATAAGCTCAATAGAAAACTCAATATCTCGGTCAGGTGGTAGTCCTGGCAACTCCTCGGGAAATATATCCTCGAACTCGGTGATAATAGGGTGCTGAGGGGTGTCGTGCATCATCATATGAGTCCCCGATGTGGGTGCCTCACAACTATCCCCGTCTTCTTTGGTGAACTCAAACTCTGCCGCATTTGGTCGTCTAAAGATAATACTGCCCCTATGGCAGTCTATGAGAGCGAAATACTGGCTCAACCAGTCCATTCCAAGAACCACATCAAATGTCGGCATAGGGAATACAAGAAGTCATGCCATCATCTCTCTGCCATTTATTACTACAGGACAAAGTCTACAAATACCACTAACAGGTACAACTCCTCCTCCAGTGAGGATCTTAACATTCTTAGCTAAGGGTGTGATGGGAATGCTGTGTCTAGTGGCAAAACTAGTAGCTATGAATGAGTGAGTGGCTCCAGTATCAAATAATGTAATAGCAGGAAATGATGCAACTAGAACCATACCTGCTATGACCTCTGCCTCTGTCTCTACATTCTCAACAGCTAGAAAGAATGCCTTTCCTTGGTTTTGTCCTGGGCCTTAAGCTCTGGCCTTGTTGTACTGTGCTGTCTGTGGAGGTAATGGTGGACGAGGTGCTGGGGCTGTGGGCCTCTGGGCCTGATGTGCATGAACTAGAGCCTGCTGCTCAGGATAATCTCTGGCCAAGTGCTGTCCTGATCCACACCTCATACATAAGCCCAAACGAAGTCGACAGTCATCTCTAATATGCCCATGCTTCCCGCAAAAGTTGTAGGTGGGCTTCTGATAAGGTGCGTGCCTCTGCTGGTACTATCCCGTGGTCCTCCTGATAGGTCCACTCTGAGTGGCTCGGGCTGGTGTAGCTGCTGGGGTATGGTGCTTCGATGTCTGCTGCTGTTCCTTGCGAAGAATCTCCTGAGCACGAGCTTCTTCCAAGACAGCTGAATGGGAGACACGAGACTGAGTAGTCGTATAAGACTTGAGCTCTGGTGCAAGCCCCTGGTGAAATCTCCTCGCCTTCTCTAACTTGGTCGGAATCAATCCCGCACCAAATCGACTCAGGCGGTTGAACTCTGAGTCATACTCATCAACTGTCATATTCCCTTGCTTCAGATGGAGGAACTGGTCATCGAGACCATCTCGGACATGAATAGGGAAGAATCTCTCATAAAATGCATCATAGAACTGCTTCCAAGTGATCCCAGTGCCTAATCGTCTCTCTTCCGCCTTCCACCAGTGGTGAGCATTGTCTTCTAACAGTAAGTCCACTGCTGTCATCCAATTTTGAGCTGGCAACTGGGATGCCTTCAGTAGCTTCTCTGTACTAATAAGCCACTGTGACACCTTTAATGGCTTCTCCATCCCTCTAAAGGCCTTGGGGTTCATATCTGTGAAATTCTTGATAGAACCTTCATAGGGATGCAGAGCCGGTGCCGGTGCTGGTGCTGGTGCTGGTGCTGGTGGTGGAGGTCTAGCCATAGCTGCCACCATCGTCTGTCTCATCAGCTCAGTCTGCTGCCACTGAGCCTGCATCATGGCATACATAAACTGAGTAGTCGGGCTCCCATCAGTCGGTGGTGGAGGCATCTGAGGTCCCGACTGTGGAGGAAACTGCTGAGAGAATGGTGGTGGTGGAGGCAGTGGTACATTCTCTCCCGATGGCATGGTAGTAGTCTGTCCAGCCAGGCTGTCTGGGGGTGCTGCGACCTTTGGGTACTCTGTCGTCGGTGTCGTAGTAGGCTGCGACAGTCCTGGCTGGTAAGGTATTGCTGGAGTCATGGGAGGATTCTGTCCCTCCGGAGTAATCTCCTCACCAGATGTGAGGGCCAAGGCAGAAGTGCGTCCGCTTCGTAGATTCATACTGTTGGCACGAGGAAGATAAGTTGATATTAGGAAAGATTAGATATGAAGTAAATCGAATAATCAAGGAAGTTTCAAAAAGATTGGAAGTCAAGGGATTGTAGTAGTTCTGGATGAGATATTCCTATTCCTATATGCAGGCTTGTTGGGCACAGTCATGTAACCCAACAATATTAAATCGGACCTGCATGGGCCACCACAAAAACATGTAACGCCCCAGTCCCAAAATACATAGGACCAAGTACGTAAACATGCCAGCTGCACATATACGAAGAATACCCCAATATATAGAATCCTCGCATATGCATATAAGCTGTAAATAAATAATCACAGGCCAGAATAACATATCTAATCTCATCACAGCTCAACACAGAAGGTAATGAAGTCCAAATAAATAAATAAGAGTATCAAAAGATAGCCGAGTGAACATACTCACTCCAAACAGCTATAAAAAATAGTCTCACAAGATCGGAGTCCAACCTCCGCAAAATAGAAAGAAAAAGAGGTGTAAAATAATGTCTACAACTGTCTCAGATAAGAAATAGACTAGAAGTCATAAGGCACTGCCTCGTCATCAATATAAGATAGCTCCAATGCTGCTCCGTACTCCTGTGGAAAATCCTCTAAACCTGGAGAGATAACCAGGTCCTCAGGGGACATAGCAAGATACAAGAAAACACCATACCATATAAACTGTGATAATATACTAAGAGAAAGAGGTATGCATGCAATCGGGTTCCTGACCATTCTACTGTGAATATGCAGTTGAGATACATTCCTTCGACGCATGAGCCCTGGCTAAATATAGGATCCGGTATAGTCCCCTCTTGGGCACCAGTGACCAAGAGCATGTCGTTGAAAAACGACAGTGGCCAACCTGAGAGGCTCATACCCGTATCTCCAGCGGAGCTTCCGAGTTACAAGGGAAGTGCAATCGAAGCCCATACGTCAGGTAATGTTCTTCCCACCCAATGCCTAGTATCATCATCTCCATGACTGACATGTACCTTTAGTAACCGCCAAGTCATCTAACATACAATTCTATTGGCAGTTACCCCTATCCGTCGTACGCTCCATACGTATCGGTGGCCAGCCGACTACGCAAAAACGTGTCCTATATGTGACTCACAACACGTGATACAATAAGTGTCAAGGCTGTATGAGATATACCAATACCTCAACATCAATGGGTGGTCAATAAACTAAGTCAATGCAAGAGAATAAATAAAGCAGGAATACGACCGATAGAGCCGCTTGCACCCAAGTGTGACTTGGATGCACAGTTTAAGTATCACAAAATAAAATGCTGAAAATAACAACTGAAAATAAGAATATAATAATCACAGAGTAAGGTGGCAAGGTATCTTGCCTGGTGGTGCAAAGTGGCAAGTCCAAGAGTAGCAAGTGTCAGCACCAAAACTCACAAATCACAGATGACTCCAAATGCTGAAACAAACATCAAAAATGATCTCGGTAAAGAAGATATAACTAGGAAATGCCTGTCCAAAAGTCAAATTCTGGAACAGGGGCAAAATCATAATTTTGGGTCAAAACGATGTCCGCTGTTGGACCCGCTTTGCACCGAAACGCGTGCCAAAGTCTACGGTCTCTAAAGTCGTCAAACTACATGTCTACGATTTCAGTTTGAGGAGAGGAACTCAACGGTATGTCCAGTTTTGGATTCCGAGGAGCCGTGTACAAATTTGCCCGTTTGAGTGGGTCGCGGGCCCGCCAAAATTGGGTTCCGATTCGACCTTCTCAGAATTGAACCAAACTTGGCATGCAGGACCAGAATTTCGATCTGGACCTGTTGGCATAAGTTTCGTCTCGATTCGACGACTGTACACAATGTTATGGACAAGTTTGAAAAATGCCGATACGGGGTATCTCGACGGATACACGTTGATTTCGTCGCACACACGCGACGAAACTGAGTTCCGTCAGTTCCCACATGTCTGCAACGTCCATACGCGCCTTTCGATGCGTATAACGCATGACCACGTCGCCCGGTTTGTCGAGGCGACGTCGTATCGGACAAAAATTTCAGAAATCTATTATTTTGAAATCAGTTTTTCTCACAAGTTTAACATGGAATTAATACACACACAAAAATCAAAATACTAATCTACCAGTTATGTTTCCTTCATGGATAGGTTGTCTTCAAATGTGTTCAATTAGTTTTTCAAAACAGTCGAAGGATCGCCAAGAATTTGGCTTCCACATAGGGGTTTGGGACTGCCCTGAAACTGTTCTGTTTCGACAGTTTTTTCGGAAAGTTTAGGTTCGAATATCGAGCGATATATGGGGTTTCGCTCGATTCTACCAAAAAAGGTTTTGAGGGGGGTTATGTTGTCTATGCACAGCATTCGATAGATCGAATTTTCGTTAGATAGAATCAAAAATATTTAAAGTTGAAAACGGGTACCTGAGTTCTGAATCAAACAGAGTAGTCTCGGTTTACTGTCGCTTTCGAGCGATCCCGACGTCGTCGACGGTGAGTAGTCAGGGCATGCACATGTAGGGGGCGGCCTTGGGGTTGAGGGTGGAGAGAAGATGGAAAGATGGAGGGTTAGGGTTTACTTGATTAGGCAGCTGCGATATATATAGTCGAAGTTCCTATTTCGAATAGGAACTATAATGGGCTCGGGTTTCTCCTAAGGGTGCAGCAGCTATATGCTGTTACTTAAAATAATGTGGGGTAGGGTTCTTAAGGATCACAGCAGCAAGCTGCTGTTACAAATGTTTTTGTGGGGGTACGGGTGAGGTGGACCGCCTACGTGGGTTGGTCCCCTCCCCATATATATTGTTACATATATATATATATTTTTCTTCTTTTTAAAATGTTTTGTGCCCCCATACAGTGCCTGGCCCGCCCCTCCCTATTCTGGGTGTGTGGCCGAGGCCACTGTTATTATTATATTTTTTTTTTATAACAACAAATTATATATATATATATACATATATATATATATCAAATATAATTATGAATACCTTTTAAGTAAGCAATCAATTCCTAAAAATTATCAATAAATTTCTAAAAAAAATTCTAGAATTTACTATACATCATATTTAATAAAATATTACCAAGTACACTTATAATATATACACACATGCATATATATCTACTAATAAGCTAGTATCAATAATTTTATGATTAATAAGTTGCATGACCATATTAATTAATTATAAAAATTAATAAAAAAATATGGGGGTTTATATGGCCTGTCGGAGGGATTGAGCTTCTCCGTTTGGGGTTGACCGACTCTCGGCAGTCTGATTGTTAGTGGCCCCGTTTGTGGATCTTGGCACTTGACCAGACCTTGGTAGCCGGATTATCATCTGCTCTTCCTGCGCCGAGAGGCTGATCGCGTCCTTCCGCAGAGTGGCGGTAAGGGGTGCGGACCTTCCCGGTTTGCGAGCTTGGAGGTGGATCGTCAAAGGTCTTTCTGATCCCGTGGCCATTTCGGTACCAACTTGTTCATTTCCTTCATCAAGGTGCCTCTTCGACTTTTCATATAGGCAGGAGTCTGAGTAGTAGGATTCGACCCCTTTGAAGGGATCGATGTCAGCGAATTCCGTCTTCACGAAGCCGTGTTTGTCGACATATTTGAAGCATTGGTACAGCGTGGAAGGCACGATCATATAATCATGTATCCACGGGCGCCCTAGGAGGATATTGTAAGAAGTGTCTGCATCGATGACGTAGCAGGTGACTTCGGATTGGAGGTCGCCAATTTGATATTTCAGACGAATCTTCCCAATAGGGTAGCTCCTGCCCGAATTGAACCCGCTGATGGCGGTGCTTGTAGGCGTTAGGAGATACATTGGGATGTGGAAATGATGCAGCAGACCCTTCAGGATAATGCTTATGGAAGAGCCAGGGTCAATGTGCATCTGATCCACCTTTACGTCGTCGATTTATCCAGTGTAGTATAATGGGCGATCGTGCAGATTAGTTTTGATGAGCATGTCCTGCGGAGTGAAGATGATATTGGGCATTGCTCTCGTACAGCCACAGTCCTGGAGATCCACAGGTGAGTCCTCCCCGGTGAGGTTGGATTGAGCCAGAATGACATCGGCATTTTGGAGTGCTTCGCTTAATGCAATACGAACGTCCTTGGAGAGTCTTAGGAGTTCGTACAGTGATAACTTGGCCGGTGTGTTAGCCAATTGTGCTAAAATGTCAAAGTTGTAGGGCCTCTCTAGCCCTTGGGTTACCTCTTTTCGGAGGGATTTGTCAAAGCGAGTCTCTCTCGGCCTAGGCTTGTCGGTCGTCGAAGGCTGAGCCGGTCCCGGAGCATCAGTTGTAGTGGGTTAGGTCTTCGGGGTGGAGATGCTTGCCTTCTTCCCTCTCCCCTCGGCGGGGACTTTTTGAGTGGAATTATAGGAGACAACAGGAGGTGCCTCGTCTTCTGAGCTCGGACGCTGTAGTCTTTGGAAGACTGACGGCCGATCTTTCGTCACTGCCGCGTTGTTGCAACAGTAGTTCATGATGATTTGGGTGCAGTAACGTCCAAGCGAGGACTCTTTGCACACCGAAGCCCCGTCTCTTTCCTTGCGCTTGTGGAGGATATCCTCACGCAGGTCAGAGGAACCACTCTGTCCGTTCGCCACCGGGGGCTGGATTCGAGTAGTTCTGTACAACTTCCCATCAGAGGCCCGCATGATAATCAGCAGGACGCCCCGATGGTCAGAGGTTGGGGCAGCTGACTGGGCTTGGTGAGCCCGCGCTGCCCTAGACTTCCTCCTTTTAGCACTTACGGGTGCGTAATAGGAGGAGTCCAAGTTGAATACCACAGAGTCTGGCTTATCATCCAGATAACCATCAGAGTCAGGACCGTATGAGAGACGGTCGAAGACTGATCGAGAGGAGCGTGGAATGGACGCTATGCGGCTAGAATTGAGTGCCGTACAGGCTGTGTGCATGCGGTTGTCTTCTGCTGATGGATGAGTTGTTTTTGAGTGGCTAGGAGTCACGACCGTGCGGGCTGGCCGCATGCGGTTGGCAATTGTGGCCGCATGGGTTTTCTGCAAGCAATTGACTTCCATAGCCGCATGAGTTTCATCTATATGATTGGCAACTGTAGCCACATAAGCCATACGGCTGACAGATGTGACTGCATGATTTTTCTTCATGCGGCTAGCTGATGTGGCCGCATGAGCTTTTTCCATGCGGCTAGCACCCCTATGCGGCTTGGTTCGCATAGAGTTCCTCTTTGTCCCTGCAAGACCAGCATCATAGTATTTTCTTCTGCCGGACTTGGGGACAGCAGAGTTGTCTACAGTCTGAAGTGGGGCCGCAGAAGAGTCCTTCTCGTCGTCTTGAGCAACAGAGGGTATCCTGTCGAAGGTTTGGTGAGGAGCAAATGATTTTGGCCTCCACTCTCTGCGAGCCTTTGTCGTGCGGGTACGCTTCTGGACCGGGCCAGCGCTTCCGACTTTTGTTGGTCGAAGCGGACGACCAACTTTTGTTGCGTGGAGCCAAGTTTGGCTGCATCCGACTGCGTCACTAACTCCTCAGCCATAGAGAATTTTGTCCCAAGCAGAGTCGCCATCGTGTTTGCCATGAAATATAAAAGAACAGAACAATTATCGGAGGATCGGACTTTTACTTCACGTTACAAACTCGCTCGTACAAAGAAAGCCTAGGGACGAAAACCTAGGTACAGTAATCTAAGTACAATTGTTTATTTTAGATTCTGGGGGGTGACGATAGAGGCTCGGGAAGGCGACAGCAGCCCTGCCTTACTCCTTGGACGATCGGTATACAGCCTTGGCTCCTGTGAAGAGATGGTTAGCGTTGATGAAGAAATGCTCTTCTTGCTCTCCTCGGGTTGCTCTTCTGACATCTCTTTTTCTCTGTATATTCTCTCTGATTATTAGGGGGAAGCTCTCTTTTCTCTCTCTTCTTCTGATCGTGTTTATTTCACAAGGGAATGGCACCTTGCTATTTATAATAGTGGGGGCATCGTTAGGGTTTGGATGATTACCCATTCTCAAAGTGGCGGCGGCCTGATGTATAATCAATCTGGACCATTCGTTTAAGGCGTGAAGGATCTGGCCATAAATGGGGATAATATTGAATCCTGTGAATAATTAATACTGATTGCTTTAAATCTTCATGATTGGCTGTGTCAAGCTCGGATCTCTCACCACGTGTCCCATTAGCTTGATCAGGAATGATATGACCTGATCTCATTAATTATGAGGATAACGTTAAATATGGTCATTGGGATCTGGTAAATCTCTGGTTGATCTGCATCCCATAATCATCCTTGCTACCAGCTGTTAAGTCGTGGGGGCCATTGAATCTATGCCACGTGTCTTAATGGCGGATCCTGTCAGAACCGCATGATATCCATGAACCGCATGAGACAGCGTCTCAGTGAACCGCATAAGTATAGTACTCAAGAGCCGCATGGGGTGGCTTCTTGGTGGGCCGCATAGATATAATACTCACGAGCCGCATAGGATGGTTTCTTGGTGAACCACAGGAACATGATTTTTGCCAGCCGCATGGGATGACTTCTTGGTGAACCGCAGGAAGACGATTCTTGCCAGCCGCATGGGATGACTTCTTGGTGAGCCGCATAAGTGTAGTACTCACGAGCCGCATGGGATGGCTTCGTAGGAAGGTGATTCTTGCCAGCCGTATGGGGCTATTCTTCAAGTGAGCCGCATGGGAGTAGCCACGTGGCAATCTCGGATCGTGTCGAAGATTTTCTCATGTTCCCAAAGAGTCTCTCATTATGACAGGGCCATTATGACACTTCATGTCAGAGCCGTCGGCTGTTAAATTATGGCAGAGCATTAAATAGGGCCTTTACTCGATGGCCAGCTGTGTGAAGGGGTCCCATGTGGACACATGGCGTTGATCGAGCCGCATATCTCTGTTGGTCGTATGTGAGCCGCATGTACTTCTAAACCGCATGCGGCTAGGGGGCTCTTTGAACCGCATAGGACTGTCCCTATGTAAGCCACATGGACTCTCCTGTAACGAGCCGCATGAGACTAAGAGTCTTTCTGTATGAGCCGCATGGGGTTCTCCTATTCCGAGCCGCATAGATCGTTATTCTGATATTTTCCATGCTTCTACAACTAGGGGTGAAGGTTTATTCCTTAGAGCTAACCTGCGAGTCCACACTAAGGGCGAGGGTTAGTAAATTGTTCAAACCTGCGAGTCCATACTAGGGGCAATGGTTTGATTATCCGATTGATTTCTTGTCATGTGTTCATATTTCCTTTCCAACAGTTCATTGTTCTCATATTCACGTTTCATTGTTGCTTAGTCATTTTCTGTTTATATCTTATTTTTCTTTATGCATGTTATACTGTTAGATAGGCATGCATATAATGTATCTTGCTACGTCCCTCTAAGGACCTGGTTATTTTTCTAGGTGTGTGTTTTTATGACTTTTCGCAGGTGCTCTAGCCAAGATCGTGGTTTTCCCTTTCTATCGAGGAGGATTGCGCTTAGATTGTCCATTCTACTCTTGCCAAATCATTTCTTTATTTATGTATTACTTCTCCTATTAGTTGGTAGTGGATTTGTCTCCGCCCAACATCATGTACAAAAGATAAAATTCTTACTTGATGCTATAAAAATTTTATCTTTAATTTGTGGAAGAGATTAGTTGTCATAGTTTTACTGTATTTTACAGCTGTATATTTATTATACGGCTGACATGTCTACGTACTGAGTCCTACGTATTTTATGATTGGGTCATGAAAGGATTCTCTAAGAAGGTCGCGAGCCTTTACAGGAATCAGTGTCTATACAATGCACAAGAACAAGGACAAGACTTGCACAAGATATACCAAGACAGGAATAACATCTCTTGACGGGATTCAGACAATACCAATCCATGTGACCAACGTGTCAAGAAGTCAACGATATCTACACTAAATACGCGAAACATAGAAAATACCATAAACGGGACATTATCAGAGAATGTATTTGTCTTAATTTTATTGGAGTCGACGTGCATGACACGAACATGTCGACACGAAATATGTACCGATGCTATCCTCCACAAGATGGTCCCAAAAAATAACACGGGTGGTTCCAACGAGTCCAGAAAAGTCAAAACTGCCCAGATTGGTATATAGAAGTCCAGAAACCGAGTTTGGCACGAATATCAAGATCGAGGTAGAAGTCCAAGATCAAGAAAGGAAACGACTATATTAGTCATGATTTATGATTAAAAGGAAAAATAAACATAACTAAATACCTATAACTATTTTGAAAATTAGTTTATAATATTTAGAAACGAAATCTTTACTAGTCAAAATATTTGAAATAAATATTTTGTAGATATAGGGAAATATATTTTGGGTTAAACCTTTAATTTGGCAAATACCTTTTTGGGTTAAATTATATACTAATACTATAATAATATTTAAGGCTTTAATACAAATTTTGTAACCAGAATAGACCCAAGCCCAAGTAAGTTTTGATCCAACATAATTTTAAAATTTTTACTACATATTTATTTAATAAAACATTATAGTAAACAATACAATACAAATTCAATAATAAAGATGATAGCATACTCATACCTATATATATAAAAATATATATATATATATATATATATATATATATATAAATATATATATATATAGTTATATATATATATATATATATATATATATATATATATATATATATATATACAAATTCAATAAAAAAACTGAGAATTTATTGATGTAAACAATACAATACAAAAAAAAATAAACTGAGAATTCAATAAAAAAAATAAACAATACAATACAAATTCAATAAATAAATATATATATATATATATATATATATATATATATATATATATATATATATATATAGTTCCAAAAAAATATATATAGAAAAGAAAAAACTATATATATATATATAGAAAAGAGAATTTATTGATGTATCAGGCGCAAAATGCCGAAGCCTATACAAGTAAGCGCGCCAAGCGCGGAGATAAACACTAGAAAAAATAAACTGAGCGCCCAAGGACGCAGCAGACGGTCTAAAGCAAAGCCTGCCAAAATCTATCCGACGAGTGGGAGCAGCGGTTCTTGAGTTTAAGAATCTGGCGACAAGTTTTGCGGATGAGTTGAGCCGCGTTGAATTGGCGGTCTTCATACCTGAATTTGTTCCGGTTCTTCCAGAGAGCTCAAGTACTGGCGGCTGTAGCGATCGGATGACCATGAGAGACTCCCCAGTTGGCCAGAAAGTCGTTGAAGCCCCGGGGCCGGTGTCGCATCCTACATCGACTAGCAAGGTTATGCCACAGCTGATAGGCAAGATCTCCGGAGATCAGGATGTGTTCTGTTGTTTCAGATTTATGGGAGGAGCAGCAGTGACATCTGGATGCTATGCTGAAGCCTATGGTGGTTAGGGAGTCATCGGTCGGAAGCTTCCTGCGTTGAGCTCTCCAGATCAGAAATGACCAACGGAGGGGGTCCAAAACAAGTTGTCTAGTAGGTCGTTGATTTGCGTGTCCATGGCGGCGATCTCTATTGCCGCCTCCGGCCCGATCCAATCTCTGATCCGATCCCAGCGCCATCCCGAAGCGGAGTTCCATAGATCCCAGATCGTACAGTCAGGAGGAGCATTAGGGGAGAGATGGAACTCCATGTCACCAATCTACCTTTTGTGACGCAGTGACGCAGTGTCGTTGCCAAGCCGCAGACGGATGAGGGGTTCAGCTAGCTGACGACCGTGAAGTATGCGACGCCAGGAAGCTGAGGAGCGGTTGTTGGCCACTGTAGCTGCCCTTCCCGGAAATTATTGAAAATATTTTTTATTATTTATTTGATTTAAATGGTGATTTTATGATTTTTATAAATAATTATTTAATTAATTATTACGGTAGATTACTTTAGCCATGGTTAGGAATTGGAGTACAAGGTGACTAGAAATCATGGCACAGATAGTGAAGTGGCGTGCCTTGACTAGTGTATTAGCCATGTCAGGGAAGGCCGAGCCATAGTGATGTCCTAACTAGGAAAACCAGGCAAAGTTGCGACATGACCACTATAAATAATTTAATTTTTATTATTAATATTAATTGACTTTTAGGTGATCCGGTTGTACCAATTTAGTTCGGACTACACCTGAACCGAGCCTAAGCCTACGTAGTCGGTAGGTGCATCCAGAGACGTCCGTGTAAATATTTATTGGGTATATGTATAGTTGTATTTTATTTAATGTTTTAGCAGGAGATTGTATAAATAGGTGTTATACATTTATTGAATATTTTATTGGATATTTTATCTTAAAAATAGGATAAATACCTTCCTTAGTTATCCTTGTACATTTTTGAGATTATTAGACTATACGTAATGGTATATACACCATTAATGGTTTATTAAATTTTGTTATTACTATTATTATTATTTTATTATCAATGTTATTGGGGTTATTATTATATAATATTATTTTAATTATTATTGATTATATTATTTTGTCAAATAAATGTTATAATATATGGGTTCATATTTATATAGATAGGCCCTACCCTAGGAATAAAAGTTATAGGGATTTATTGGGTTTTATGGAGATTTTATATAAGCATATATATATATATATATATATATATATATATATATATTTAAATATATATATATATATATATATATATATATATATATATATATATATATAAATGTATGTTCTTCGCTTCTCTTCTGTTTTCTTGATTAAGTTTTGAAAGTAGCAATGTGTGGAAATGGCAAACTTGTATCGTGGAGTTGACACAGATGGGTGTCCAACTCGAGCCACAGCTTTGACAGTCAGGATAAGTGTGTACTTGCTGGGGGAAAGGGAAATAATATGAACATTGGATTCAAATAGGTTATTTCCAATGTACATGTTTATATCAGCTTGTATTGGGAATTCATATTTGACTTTGTTTATAAAACCTGGTTAAAAACCGTTGAGAGCATTCATTTGGACTGAACCCAATTGGACTTGGCCTATATACATGATTGCCTAAACTAAGCTTTATAGGCCAATACAATTGTTGATGGGTTCAGCTGGCGGTTGGGACCAGTATACAGTAAGTAAGCATGGGTTAATTCCATAGTGTCTAGTAGCAGGCCTTGTTAAGAGTGTGGACCGTTTAGAGTTTTGATTGATTAGTTAACAGATTTAATAAGCAAATAGGAATTGATATTATGATTTTAAAAAATAGAACAGTCCCCAGCCTGAGCCCAGGCTGGCAGGCCAGCCCAACCGAAGTCTCCAGCCCGAGCGCTAGTTTCCCCAACTCTATTTTGACGCAGCACCCTTATATATGCTCGGAAGAGCCGAGTAACTCGAAACCCTAACTCCTAACACCTTGACCACGATAGCGTCTCCCCAAGCACCGCGCACGCCTACACAGCGCCGACGACTGGCCAGTGCGCCGCCAGGGCCGACCGTGCGCCAACAGGACCGACCACAGTGTAGCGACAACACTTTCAAGTAAGGTACTTCGCATACACCCCTCTCGAAGTAGGACCATCATTTTTAATTCCGTAAAGTCCTACGCTTAGTAGACATGACCAACTAGGAGATCCATCTACTGGTTTTAGAGTTATTATTAAATCTGGGACAAAATACTTTCCTGAAAATTAGAAAAAAAACCTATAGAACACATGTCCTGTTTTGGCGACTTTTTCGCTATATTGGAAGGCAGATTGCCACCAACCTATGGCGAATTTTTGAAATCCATTAAAACAGATTCAAAGACAACTTAACCGAGATGAAAACCCAATTACTATTTTAAATTCTAGTTGTTTAGGCATCGATATAAATCAGATTGAAAATTGAAATAAAAACATGAAAAGTAGTTTTCAAAAATATTAAAATTCATCGATACGACGTGCGTCCTGCCAAACCGGGTGACGTGGTCGCGAAACGAAAGCATCAAAAGGTGCGTATCGACTTCATAGATATGTGGGCTTTGACAGAATTCAAATTTGTTGCGTGCGCACGACGAATTTGATGCGTATCTGTCAAAATTCACCGTATCGGCCACTTTGCACAAACTATAATTACTTTGTGCGCGTTCGTCAGATCGAGATAAAACTTGCACCAACAGGACCGTATCATTTTTTTAGTCCTGTATGCCAAGAAGACTATTTTTGCGGTTCTTGAGGTTAGCCAATCTGAATTTTAGTCGAAAAAAATTTGTTCCGTATCATTCACCGTATCGGCCACTATTTTTTTAGTCCTGTATGCCAAGAAGACTTCATAGACTATTTTAATCCGGAGGTTAGCAGCAAGAAGACTATTTTCCGCTGGCTGTCCAAGCCAATCTCTGACCTTCCTCCAAACCCATCCGGAGCTGCCCTCCCATAGATCCCTAATAGCGCTCCCCGGGGGGGTAAGACTGTTGGGGTGTATGATGTCATCACCTAACCACCGCTCCAGGCAAGCCGGGGAGTAGCCGTCACCCAACTGAAGCCGAATAAGTGGTTCAGCGGTGCTACGGCCCCGAAGCATGCGGCGCCACGATGTCGAGGATCTGTTATTGGAGATCGCCTCAGACAGATGGGAGAATCTAGAGTACCTGGCTCTCATAAATTTTGTCCATAATGAGGTCTCGGTGCGCAACTTCCACCATAACTTAATGGAGCAGGCGTCCACGATGTTGGCTAGCCTGCTGAAGCCCAGACCTCCTTCTTTAGTAGGTTTTGCCATCGTCTCCCAACCGGCCCAGTGATGTTTGTCCTTACTGTCGCTATGTCCCCAGAAGAACTTGGCGAAGAGGGATTCAAGTGCGTGGAGCACCTTCTAAGGTGGGGCACAGACGAGAAGGGTGTATATCAAGATTAATGATAGGACGTATTTGATGAGGATCATTTTGCCTCCTAGGGATAAGGTGGCATTGTGCCATCTGGCAATCAGTTTATGGATCCTGTCGACGAGGTGCTCGTAGATACCTGAGTTGGTCCTACCATACACAAGTGGGCACCCAAGATATTGGAAAGGAGGGTATGCCGTATTGAAGGAGGTTATGTTGGCGAGCAAAGTAGAGCGAGTTCTGTCAGCTTTGTGATGGGTGTAGATGATGCTCTTGTTGTTGTTGACGCGCTGACCGGAGCAGGTGGTGTATCTGGCGATCGTATGCATGACTGCCTCGATCGATCTGCTGTCTCCAGAGGAGAAGATGAGGATGTCATCAGCGTAAGCCAGGTGAGTGATGAGAGGGCAGCCGATGGTGGTGTGGAAGTGTATGAAGCCAGGCGTATTGGGTATACTATTGAGGCTTCTGCTGAGGGCCTCGGCCGCAATGATGAAGATGGTGGATGAGAGCGGGTCCCCCTGTCTAATCCCCCGAGTGGAACAAAAGAATCCCGTCGCCTAGCCATTGATGATGGTGGAGAACCACGAGTTGTTGATCGATCTGAAAACGATGTCAATCCATGGTTCGACGAAGCCAAAGGCTCTGAAAACCCAGATCATGAATTGCCAGTCCAGCCGGTCATATGCTTTCTCCATGTCAAGTTTGATGGCCACGTTCCCTCCCCCTCGACGGAAACTTCATACACGTGATCATCTCTTGGCCTAGAAGGATGTTGTCAGAAATGCTGCGGCCTTTGACAAACCCGCTTTGTTGTTCGAAAATGATCTTGGGGAGGAGGTCGGACATCCGGTTGGCAACGATCTTGGATATTATCTTGTTGGTGAAGGTGCAGAGGCTGATCGGGCAAAATTCTTTGAAGGTTTTCGGATTGTCTGTCTTGGGGATAAGAATGATGTTGGCGCTGGAAATGGAATTGGGGTATCTGGACCCTTGGAGAAATGCTTTAGTGGCGTCAACTAGGTCAGTTTTAATGATGTCCCAGCAAGCTCTGAAGAAGACCCCGTTGAAACTGTCCGGACCCGGGGTGCTATGTTCGTTAATGGACCAGACTTCCGCTCTAACCTCCTCCTCCGAAGTTGTGGCCAGCAGGGTTGCATTATCGTGATCCCTAATGAGTAAAAAGATCACAGACAGAAGCGTCACGTCTTTAACGACTCGGTCTTTGGTGAAGAGGTTGGAGTAGTAGTTCACAGCCGCAGCCAGAATACCGGCATGGTCGTCCACTAGATTACCGTTTTTGTCGAGAATCCGGTATAATTTTAATTCGTTTCTGTGTCCTTTGACGCAAGCATGGATGAAACTGGTGTTCCGGTCGCCGTCGGTGTCCCAAGTCGATCTGGCTTTTTGCCTCCAGAAATTATTCTCCACTCTCAGTCTGGATTTAAGAAGGGCTCTGGCGAGGTTGAGAGCTGCACGGGCCTCTGGGGAGTTGTTAGTGGCGAAACCGGACTCCGTGCGGTTGACATCGTCCTCCGCACGGTTGACATCGTCCTCCGCCTCCCTGATATCCTGGAATATGTCACCGTAGGCATCTTTGCTCCATGTTGAGAGGGCCTTGCGAGTAGCTGAAAGTTTATCCGCCAAACGGACCATAGGGTCGAGACCAGAGACCGAATTCCACGCAAAGGCAACGATGTTCTGGAATTGGGGGTGATGACGCCAGAAGTCGAGGAAGCGAAATGCTTTTTTGTTGCTTGTGTGGTTGTTGCTGATCTGGACAAGAAGAGGGGAGTGATCCGATTCAGTAGAGTTCAGGTGAGAGAGGTTGGAGATCAGGCCCATGTCGGACCAACATTCGTTAATCAACGCCCGATCTAATCGAGAGTACTGGCGCCGATAGCCCTCCTGCATGTTGCACCAGGTGAACGTGCTGACGTGAAAGGGGATAGGGGTAAGGTGCCTAAGAAAGGTAAAGTTGTTGAAATCATCCATCGCTGGTTGGGGTGGAGGGCGACCATCAGACTTCTCCTCTCTGTTGGACACCATGTTGAAATCCCCGATGCTAAGCCACGGTAGTCCTTAAGAATGGACTAGCAACAGGTCTGCCCAGAGCAATCTTCTCTCGGGGATGTCGCAGCTGCCATAAACTGCGGAAAGAATGGAACGGGACTTAAGGGCCGGGTGTTCAACCCAGCAAGTAAGGGCCTGGGATGAGTCTTGGATGATGCCAAATTTGAAGTCTTGCGCGAGAAATATCCAGATGTCATTGCAACCAACGATGGCTTGCGGGAATCCTAACTTGAGTTGAGTGGCTTTTATTTTTTTGAGGGATTTTTGGTTCGATGATGATTAAGAGGTCAATGCGATAGGTCTTCTTGAGAATGAGGATTCTGTTCATCGTCGGCTTGTTTCCGATCCCCCTCACATTCCATGAGATGATGTTAAGTGTCTGATGAGGGAATGGGAATGGGGTGACTGGGCTTCGTGGCGGACCTAGTCGTCCTTGCCGTCGTCTGCTTTGGCTTGTTTTTGTTCTTCTTGGAAGAGGTTTTTTTGGTGATGGTACTGATGGGCCCGTTGCTTCCGGTATCTTTGTTATCCCAACTTGGATCGCTGCTAATGGTGGCGTCAGCAGAATAGATGGCTTAGTCGTAGTCTTGTTTTTCCAGGGCACATAAGGGATTACCACGCTCCAGAAAGCCGACTTCCTTGGCTTGCCAGAATCTGCCGGTTAAGGGATGGCTGAGCGAGTGCTGAGCGACAAAGGGTGGCGAGGGAAGAGATCTATAGGGCTCCGGGTCAGCCTCGGGGTCAGCGAGGGGGGAATGGGGTGCCTCAAGCTGCGCATGGCTGCTCGCAGACGAGTCCTGATCGGGATAGAGAGAGGATTCGACGTGTGGTTTGATGGAGTGAGATTCCCTGTGGGGGAGAGATAAGATGGTGACGGGTGGGTTGGGGAGTTGGGGGATGAAGGCTATGTCTGTGGAAGGGTGGTGTGTGGAGCCGCTGATTTTCAGACAATCTTGTTGGACGAAACTGGTGGAGGGGATTTCACTGGAGGCATTATGTTCGTCGTGGATGAAGTGCCTAAGAGGAGGTTAAAAGGATTATGGAGGGAGAGGGTGGAAGGGGTGTAGGGGATGATAGCAGTGCTGGATATGTTGGCTTGAGGGTGGGGGCGTGTCTGGTCATCAATCTGAGGGAGGGGGCGGGGTTGGATTTGCGGATGCCGGCAGCTTGGTCACTTTGAGCTGTCGACCCGCGAGGGGTGCGCGTTCTTATCTTCTTTAGTTCAGGGTGGACACGGAAGCAGTGCTGTATGAGGTGTCCGCTCATCTGGCAGTGTTTGCAGAAGATGATGTTGTTGTCGTAAACCAGCGTTTGACTATGAGTTTGATCTCCGAGCTCGATCTCTATGAGTTTGGGGAGGTCGTTAGCGAGGGCTAACTCTACGTAGATCTTCGCATAATTGCACTTGGAAAGGTTGCGAGTTTCTTTCGTGATGGCTACCAGGGTCCCAAATGAGCTGGCTATACGTTTGAGGGCAGCTGCGGAGAAGCAGACCAGGGGGAGGTTGGGTAGGATGATCCATGTAGAAAAGATTGTTGAGTCAATTTTTGAGTTGAATTCGGGTGACCATTTGACTACTTTAGCGATCTGCGTGCCCAATCTAGCCGTGCCTTGGCACGGGCAACAGCGTAGTCCAGTTCGGAAGAGAGGTGTAAGAGCATGAGCTTAGGGTCGAGCAGAGCTACCCGGTAGGCTGCGGACAGGCCCCACTTGGCAATAGGTTCCATGACAGGGGTATCTTCGGACAGCCGGATCCGAATTTGAGCACAAACGTCTTCGAAAAAGAGGAGGATAGGGAAGAGATTTCCGATGCTGCAAAAGGGACCCAAATGAGGTCGCCGTCAGCGGGAGACGAGAATTCTAAGTCTGGAAGCAAGATCTCTGCCGACGGCGATGTGAGTTGTCTCCCCCGATCCGGCCTTAAGACCGCAGCGTAGGACGGACGGGAGTGGAGGGCAGACGCGCTGCCCGGGGTGGAGGAGCCGAATGGGGACTCTGAGCTAGGGGGATTAGAGGGGAGGGGGCGGTGTGGGCAGGCGGGTGACGATTCCTGGAGCCATGAGGGGGAGGGAGACGGTGGAAAGCTGGAGAGAGTATTGGGAGGGGCGCCAGATATCGCCAACTCAGAGAGACTGCGCTGGCCAGGAGCCGGGCCAGTTCCAAGATGCGCCAATTCTGGTCCGGATAATGGAGCCCGAAATCGGTTGGGGTGCCGTTGCGCGCCGTGAGGCAGAAGAGTTGGGCCCCAGCGGGGGCTAAGAGGCAGGGGTGAGGATCCCTGAAAAGTGCCGAGAGGCAAGGAGGAGAAGCTCCGGGGATAGCCGAGAGGCAAGTGGGATATGCTCTAGGAAGCGCAGAGCAGATGGGAGTTGCGCCAGGCGGGCTCAAGCTGGTGGCTAGCGCAAGGGGGGCACACGAGGTGGAGCCCGAGGCCTGCTTATGGGTGGCACCGATGGCCAGCTCACCCATAGCTGTGGGGTCTCTACCCGATTGCGCAACGAGGCTGCTTTGTGCCAAAGAGGGGAGCACGTGGCTTCCTGGGCTCGAAAGAGAACAGGACAGGACAGGTGGACTGCGCACCAGGGGTTCTTGAGAATGAACCGCGCCAAAGACCAGCGCATCTGTACGAGGCTTAGCAGCTAGTGGCTCTAGAGGGTGGATCGCGCCAAGGATGCACGTGGCCATCAGTTCAGGCCCTCTGCCCGAGGGGGCCTCGTGATGTACACGGCCATATGTACGAGACTTAGCAGCCGGTGGCTCTAGAGGATGGGCTGCACCAAGGACCTGCACCTCCCAGAGTCAGGCGCTCTGCCCGAGGGGGCCACGTGGGGCACATGGCCAACTGCTCCCTATGGCTGAGAGAGCCTCGGGACCTGCGTCCGTCTCGAGGCGATCGGTGAGGGACCCGCGTAGGGGCTTGGCCGCTCCAGGCGGAGGCCGCCGGATCCGTCGCTTAGGCGGAAGTCCACCCCGAAGGTCGGAAGAGAAGGGAAAGAGCCAGCGGTACCAAAAATCCAGCCAGGGGACGAGGGTGAAGGAGGGCCTCCCGCGATCCCGGAAACCGGAGAGTCCTCGAGCCTCCCCGGCGACACCGAGCCGGAGAAGAGGTGGGGGGCCTGAGGAGGGGGATGGGGCTCCCAGAATCGGGCGAAGGACGTCGGGCCCGCAGTGGGATCGACTGGCGAATCGGGGTTGAGGGAGCGGAGCGTCGGAGCGAGCGACGACGGTGGCCTCATGGCTGCACTCCACAAGCCGGAGCTGGGCAGCGGTCCACTCGTTGGCCTGGGACGGAGGGGGGTTGCCGAGGGAGGGAGACGGACGGGAGACAGGAAGCTGGGGAGGGAGACGACGGTGTGTCGACCTGTCGCGGTGAGGGTGGCACCGGCGATTGCGGGGGAGAATGCGATCTCAAATCCCTGGGCCGCCGCGGCGGCTATCAGCCAGCTAGGCGGGAGAGGAGGCGGAGGACGAGGCATCGACAGAGAGAGAGAGAGGGAGCACGTTGGCGGAGATTAGGAGGGTCGCGGTAGCGGCCATGCCGGAGGGGCGGGAAGAGAGGAGTGGGAGCTCGGGGATATAGGGAATCCTTCATCCCAACTTTAAGAACAAATAAATAATAAACAAGATAACATCCGTCAACCAGACGCCACTCAAGAGTTCCCGAATACCCATGCAGCCACTACCGTGCCCGTCTTTACTCCTCCATTCATACCACCTGATCCCCCTTAGGGGAATGATGAGACTATCTCCACTCCCGATGCTACTGAAAACCCATCTGAACCAAGGGAGGATGAGACACTTCCCCATCATCCCGAGGGAGGTGATCATCACGCGGGTGCTTGTGCAGACGTCGAAGAGGAAGAAATCTTGAGTCAGACTTGGGCTGACATTGCAGACGAAGAAAATGCTCAAACGACGGATAATCAGGGTGATGAAGAAGAAGAGATGGTGGTCCGGCCACCACTATCGTCGCGTATGAAGAAACCTCCTCCACCTCCATCAGACAGAATCCTACGCTCAAGGATTATCGCTCTAGCTGGTACACAAAAGCAAACCCTTATTGTTTAACTTCTTCTTTTGGAATGTACGTGGGATCGCGAATAAAATAACAATCAAAAGGATCAAAAACTTACTTTGGCTCAACAAGATTCAACTTCTGGCTATCATTGAGCCGAAAGTTGCTAAGGAACAATTAATTTCTTTCCAAATCAAACTTGGTTACAATCAATCTTTCTCTAATGATCGTGGCAACATATGGCTCTTTTCGATGGCTGGTTCCTCTATGAACCTAGTGGATTCCTTCGACCAAGCACTTACTATTCGGTTTTTCAATGATTTCTTACCTACTGAGGTTCTATTATCTGTTGTTCATGGTCACAACACTAAGGAAGGCATGATGGAGACGTAGGCGAGGCTGCAACACATTCAAACATACAATAACCTTCCATGGGCTGTAGGGGTGACTTTAATGCAGTTAGAAGCATGGAGGAAAAGACTGGTGGACTCGGCCCGAGTTACCAGGCCATGGCTGATTTTAATAACTTCAATATGGATTCGGGTCTCACTGAATTACCATACATGGGGAGCAAGTTCACTTGGATCAAATCGAAGGGGAATAAACAAGGGTCCAGGTTAGATCGTATGCTTCTTGACAAAGACTGGTTAGAATTACTTCCTCCATCGGTTGAATAACATCTCAACCGCAATGAATGAGATCATTCTCCTTTACTTATTAAATTTAAATCTGCTAACGCGGGAGGAAGACGTGCTTTCAGGTTCCTTGACTTCTGGGTTTCTCATGTGGAGTTCCTTCAGATTGTTGAGAAAGCTTGGCTCTCGGTAGACCATGTTAATGCTCTTGTGCGGGTAGCCGATAGATTGGTGGCCTACAGGAAAGCTTTGTCGAGTTGGAGTCATGCCACATTTGGAGATATCTTTCAGCAAGTAAAAGCAGCTGAAGATGGCATTCTTGTAGCTGAAATTGCATACGAACAAGACAGTTCAGATATCAACAGGGAAGAGCTCAAAAAGCTAGATCTTTTTTGAAGCAACGTTTATCATATGAAGATTCCTTCTGGCGCCAAAAGGCAAGAATGCGATAGGATTTGGAGGGTGACCGAAATACGACATATTTTCATGAATGTGTTAACATTAAGAGAAGGAAACTGCATATTCACTCTATCAAGAATGATGATGGGTCTACGCTTTCGGAGCTCAAAGGCATTCAAGCTTCGGCTAATGATTATTTTGCTAATCAATTTCTGAGCTCTTTATCGGTGCAAGATGATGATTTTCTGACCTGCATTCCTTCCCTGATCAAGGACGAGGATAATCGGTTGTTGACTGTCGATCCTACCAAGGAAGAACTGCTATCAACAATCAAGGGGATCGACTCTACGAGTGCGGGAGGTCCCGATGGATTCATGACTCGTTTCTTTACTGCATCTTGGCAGATCATTGAAGGAGGCATCATGGAGGCAGTGCAACTATTCATGGTTGGTTTTGCTCTACCCAAAGCTATTTCAAGTACTTCACTTATTCTTATTCCGAAGGTCAAGAATCCGTTGTCTTGGTCGGATTTTCGACCTATCAGTCTGTGTACAGTCATGAACAAGATTATTTACAAACTATTGGCAAATCGTCTTGCATCTATCCTTCCTCGTATTATTTCACCTGAGCAATGTGGGTTTGTCAGGGGAAGGGAAATAGTCGACAATGTCATCTTGGCACAGGAGATGATGAGTATGATGCGGATCAAAAATAGAGGAGAAAATATGGCGATTAAATTGGATATGGCCAAAGCTTATGGTCGATTGGATTGGGGTTTTTTGATGCAGGTTATGAGGAGATTCGGGTTTAATGAGATATGGATCAACATGGTTTTTAGGCTACTCAATAATGTTTGGTACTCGACTGTGATCAATGGGGAATCATCTGGATTTTTCCATAGATTCCGAGGTGTTCGACAAGGGGATCCCTTATCTCCAGCTCTGTTTATTATGGCTGCGGAAGCATTGTCTATAAACCTTAAGAAATTGATCGAGATTCCTTCGTTTCGTCATTTCTACTCGCCTAGTGGTTGTCCAGCAATGACACACCTTGCATATGTTGATGACGTTTTAATATTTGTTGCCGATGATGTTTCTTCGATTCGTGCTTTGAGTGACATGCTGGATAGATATGAGAAAGCTTCAGGATAACTGATTAATCGTCACAAATCTTCCCTATATGTTCATCCGACATTCTCAGAAACACGAGCTGCTGAACTGCGGAAGATTACAGGATTTCAATCATCTAATTCCCCATTTGCTTACCTGGGATCTCCTCTTACGTCAGGGAGGAAGAATGCTAGTATGTTTGAAGAACTCCTATCCAAAATAAGGAATATATTTGACGTATAGCAGCAATGTCTCTTGTCATATGGTGGTAAGCTTGTCCTTCTTAAATCTGTTCTTACTTCTATCCTAATGTACAAATTGGCAGCCTGCAATCCCACGAAAGCAGTTATCAAGCAACTTGAGACTATGTTTTCTCGATTGTTTTGGGGTTCTAAAGAAGGATTATATAAACACACATGGCTCGGTTGGAATAAGATGGCTAAACCGTATGAAGATGCAGGTCTTGGGCTTCGAAGTATGGAGGAAATAATCAATTCTTTCTCTAGTAAACTATGGTGGAAATTAAAATATCAGGATAGTCTCTGGACGTCATTCATCAAAGCTAAATATTACAAATTTGCTAGTCTTGACACTGTTCAAGCTAATTCTAATGCTTCTCCTATTTGGAAGAGACTCCTTCACGGTAGGGGCCTGGCTAATCATCTTATTGTTAGAGACCCTATTGATAATGATAGATGGAGGTGGAGACCTTCAAGGACAGGTTTGTTCTCCATTTCATCGGCTTATAGGCATAATAGAATACTTCATACTCGACGTTCGGATTTTACTCATGTATGGAATACTTTTGTCCCGATAAAGTGGTATGTTCTTGCATGGCGCATACTTCATGGTAGGCTTTCTACATATGACAACATTCAGTTATTGGGATATCATATTGCTTCTCAATGTCACTGCTATTCCAATCCTGATCAGGAAACCATCGGGCATCTCTTTTCGGAAGGAGATTTAGCTCAAGCAGTCTGGGACCATCTGCAAATGGGTTTCTCGATTAGGTGTAAGGAATTGATGCTGCGTAGACTCAGACGATGGTGGAGACGGCCGTTGCTTCACTTAAAGGAGATAGTAGTCGGAGCTACATTTTGGGTTATTTGGAAAAACAGGAACAAGTGGCGCTATGAAGAATATAAATTCTCAGAAGTTCAAGTTATTGCTGAAATTAAAAGACAGGTTCGGAAGGCTATGGTCCGATGCAAGCATTTTAAGAAAATCCCTCAGTTTTTGGTTTAGTGATCTCGGTTGTACTTAGTTATCTGTGGAACTTTTTGTAACCTGAGTTGGTACTCCAATGGAAGATCAATAAAATCCTAGTGTTCCTTTAATATATATATATATATATATATATATATATATGTATATATATATATATATATATATATATGTATATATATATATATCTGGCTAAAATCCCATCTTTTATAATCCATACACATACCTTTTTTTAAAACAACTGAATGGGCTTGGGCTGGCACAAGGGCACAGACCCGGCCCATTGCCAGCCTTTACCCCCTACCCCAAACCTACTCTCATTCGAAGAAAGAGGTTACTGACCAAAACAAGAAAACGAAGAAGAGGGAGAGAGGAGCAGAGATGAAGGCGGCTCACCCAGGGGCTTCGTCGACGGACGCCGGCGCTGGACGCGGCCAGGCGTGCCCATCCGGCGGACATCGGATGGATCGTGACGGCACAGCGACGGCTGAGAGCATCGCGGGGAGGATGCGGCTCGGATCTGCATCGAGCTCGGCCGGAGAAAGCGGCATATGATGTCGGAGGAGGATCGCCAAGGCAGTACACCAGGGCGTCGAGGGTGGCGCAACTTCCAGAGGTGAGTGGCTATGATGGTTTTGTTTGGTGATTATGGTGGTTTGGTCGGAGTCGGGTTGTTGAGCGGTGGAAAAGATAAGGACGGTGGGATAGGCGCATAGGTCGCGCCCACTAAATGATCAAAGTAGTTTGGCATCAGGAAGGGACGTCTCGATCTCTATGCATTGAGCCAATCACGCACACTTAAGGGCTCGCCCCCACTCACGCTTTGACTCCACAAATGCGCCTAGTCCTTGCACCCTCATGATTACTTCCATTCCCAAGACTGCATGGAAGATGTCAAAATCTTCTAGAACACCAAATCAAACTCTTCGTTTTTTGCACCAAAGACGGCTACGACACAACAGTCGAAGAAGCTACCATTTACTAAAGTTAATTCACCTGCCCCGAACATGCAGCTAGGCTTGCCCTTCTCCTCTCGTGCCTTAGCCTTACAGGAGCGGCCTTATCCGTGCCCTACAGTCACTGTATTTAGAAAGATAAGTCCTTGTTCCTGAGATGTCAGATCGCACGCTTTAGCTTCCGTGTCTAAAAGACAACTAACTGAAGGGTCATGATTAAAGGCGCTCACGTCTGAGTATGGTGTGCCTCTCTATTCACTCATGTCTCACTCAAATAGGCACGTCTTATGCGCCTAAGTCAACGACTGTCAGCCACCTCTGTATTTAGTGAGTCTGGTTCTCTCAAGCCTTCAGTACGACGTTTCGATTCTCCTGTAAGCAACGAACACAGATGTCAAGGTTCATTCCCCTTGGGAACAATGTAAATTGGCGTATATCGCCCTGAGCCTTCCCAAGCGCATGTTTTTCTCCCCCCTCGCCTACATACTATGCGCCACCTAGGACTGTGATTCCTAGGCACGTGTGTGACTTGGGTGAGTACCACGTGTTTAATGGCTAGTTACACCAAGGAATGAGTTTAGAGTATGTCGAAATCCTCCCTAACAGCATATCTACTACGTTGCGAACAGATATGGTCTTTTTCACTAGTGAAGTGTACGCTTGGCTGCAACCGACCCTGTTTGGGGGTGCCACGTAGCAAGAAGAAGCACACGCCTGCCTCTCATAAGCACGTATGTTACCCTTTTCTCTATTATAAATAGGAGGGGTTCTCCTCCATTTGAAGCTCTCGGTGCTCCTCCATTTTGAAGCTCTTAATTTACCCCAGGATCCTGAATTCCTCAAGAAGTTCTTGAGCATTCCAGAGAGAGCCTTCGACGTTTCCCCTTAGTCAGAGAAACTAAGCCTGGCAGCTGTAATGCCACAATCCCAAAATACTTAGGGTCGAGCACGTAGACATGCCAGCTGCACATATACGAAGAATATATGGAGTCCTCGTATACGTACATAAGCTGTATATATAAAATAATCACAAACCAGAATAATATAATCTAATCTCATCACAACTCAACACAGAAGATATAAGAGTCCAAACAAATAATATATCAAAGAGATAGCCGGGTGGACATACCCACTCCAAACAGCTATGAAGAATAGTCTCAAATGATCGGAGTCCAACCCCCGCAAAATAGAAATAAAAGAGATATAAAAGATGTCCATTAAATATTTCAATAAATAAATAGACTAGAACTCAGTAGGAGATGCCTCGTCATCAATGTATGAAGGATCTAGTGTCGCTCCGTACTCCTGCGGAAAATTGCCTAACCCTGGATAGATAACCAGGTCCTCAGAGGGATGTAACAAGATACAAGAAAATACCATGCCATATAAACTATGATATATAATAGAGAGTAAAAGGGGATGCATGCAATAGGGTTCCTAACCATTCTACTGTGAATATGCTGTTGAGATACAATCCTTCGACGCATGAGCCCTGGCTGTAGATGGGATCGACATAGTTTCTATATAGGGCACCAGGGGCCTATGTCCATAACGTCCGAAGATCGTCAGAGAGCATCATATGCAAGGGGGTATGTCCATAACGCTCTGGGAAAGGTCAGAGGGCACCTGGAGCCTGCGTCTCCGGAGGAAGGCACAAGTAATCAGGGAAGTGCAAAAGAAGCCCATACGTCAGGTATTGTTCTATAAATCCAATGTCTAGTATCATCATCTCCATGATTGATAAGAACCTCTAGTAACCTCCAAGTCTTCTAACATGCAATTCTATTGGCAGTTACTCACATCCGTCGCACGCTCCGTACGTATATGTGGCCGGACGACTACACGGGTACGTATCCTACTTGTGACTCATAACTCGTGATGATCATGTGTCAAGGCCGTTTGAGATATACCAATAACTCATCATCAATGGGAGGTCACTAGGCCAAGTCAATACAAGAAAATAAAATAAAAGCAAGTAAAACTACCGATATAGTCGCTTGCACCCAAGGGTGGCTTGGACGCACAATGACATAATATTAACAACAGATAAGTAATGATGAATATAAGTAACTAAAAATAAGAATAAGTAAATCATAGAGTAAGATGACAAGGTATCTTGTTTGGTGGTGCAGGAATGGCAACTCCAAACAATCAATCACGTCAGCAAATAAATCTCAAAATCCACGAATGGCTCCGGATGCTGAAACAAACATCAAGAATATTCCCGAGGTAAAAGATATATCTATGAAATGCCTGTCCAAAAGTAAAATTCTGGAATATAGGCAAAATCATAATTCTGGGTCAAAACGATGTCCGCTGTTAGACCCATTTTGCACCGAAATGCATACTTGTATCTATGGTCTCTAAAGTCGTCAAACTACAAGTCAACGGATCCGATTTGAGGAGATGAACCCAACCGTATGTTCAAAGTTGGATTCCGGTGGGCCGTGCACAATTTTGCCCGTTGGATTGGGTCGCGGGTCTGCCAAATAGACATTCCGGTCGACCTTCTCAGAATCGGACCAAACTTGGCACACAGGACCAAAAAATCATTCGATCTTGTTGGCACAAGTTCTGTCTCCAACCGACGACTGTACACGAAGTTATAGCCTAGTTTGTAAAGCATCGATATGGGGGTATCTTGACGGATACGTACTGATTTTGTCGCGCACTCACAACGAAATTGAGTTTTGTCAGTTCTCAAACGTCGACAACATTTATACGCACCTTTTGATGCATAAGGGTTGTGACCACGTCGTCCGATTTGTCGGGGCGCATGCCGTATCCGTCAAGTTTCAATTTTTTTACAGTTTTCAACTTAGTTTTTCTTGATTTTTACAATCGAATAACTTTGGGAATATATACTAAAATTATGATCTATAAATCAGGTTGTACTCTCATATATGTTGTCTACCGATGTGTCAAATTAGTTTTTGAAAACTGACAGTAGGTCGGCCGCAATCAACCTTCCAAGTTGAGGGGTTGGGCTGTCCTAAGGCTTTGTTTTTAGTGAGATTTTTGATGATCTTTGCTTCAAAATTCTGATAAGTCTACTGAGGTTTATCTAAATCCCTTTGAAGGGATTCGAAATGGGTTTATGTAGGGTCTTAATAGTATTTTTTAGATCGAACATTGATCGAGTAGATGTGAAGAAAACATAGAAGAATTAGGGTACCTGGCCGTGTTATTCAGCGGAACAGAGGCTTCTCTATTTTGCAGTGGGTTACAGAGGTGTTCGGCGATATCCAGGCGGTCGATGGCGATGTTAGTGGGTCGAGAACGAGTGCTGAAGGGAGGGGAAGGCTCTGGAGTAGATCTCGATAGTCCAAGGCTTCCTTCGAATAAGTGTTTTTTTTCCTCGCGCACATAGGTTGGGTTTCTGTTTGACGAATCATGATTTTAATTCAACTCCTTATCATTGCCGTATAAGGGATTCCTAGGGAGGATGTTGTTAGGATTTGAGAGATCAAGATAGATTCAAATCCATATTTAAAATGAGATTTATTTAATCAGAAATTTTTCTTTACCAGCCTTCTATAGGCACTCGGGGTTTCACCCGTACTGTTCCTACGGGAACAATATTGAAGGGTGTGTTCCCTTCCATTATTTTTTTTATTTTCTTTAAAGAAAACTTATATGTATATATATAATAACTTTATGCCTATATATATATATATATATATATATATATATATATACACACCAATTAGTATATGTATTTGTACCTTATATACTATAAAAGAAAGTTCTAAAATTTCTAAACTATTGTATATGTAACTTTATATCCATTTATATACCATTTGTATATACATATGTACTCTATAAATTATAAAGAAAATCTCTAAGTCCAAACTAAATAAATGCTTATAGCAAAAAAATATTTTGTAAGTAAAATGCTAAGTAAATAAAATTTTCATTGCTAGTTTTAAAAAAAAAAGATCATATAATAGTGAACTTAAAACATTTAATAAATATGGAAATACCTTAAATACTAACTAGAATGATAAATTATATTTTTTTAAGAAGGGGGTTTACATCCTACCCAACTTAAAAAAATTTCGTCCTCAAAATTAAACTAAAGGTAGGGGTATGCAATGCACTACGGAATTAAAGGAACTAACAATTTAAAGTCGTACCTTAGGTTTTTTTTTAACAAATGGGGGGTAGTTTATATATAAAAAAAGAGAGCCATCATTTGGCTCCATTTCCTATAAGGCATTATTGGTTCAAGGCTCTACCCAACTTATAAAAGTTAGCTAATAGTGAGAATCATCTTCTGAGAGGAACTAAAAGGTATAGGGGATTTCATGTTAAATGAATCCAGCTTGGATTTAAGCTATATTGGTGGGACAAAATCTCGTAAGATCAATCTATACCATCCCTACTAGGCTATGGTAGCCTAGAACAAGTTTTAACTTGAGAGATTGGGCTAGTTCCGAATCGGATTGGTTAAATAGGTGCCTTAGGTCTGAAAAATATGTCTTCCGTAACTTTTGTGTATAAGTAGCACACGAAGACTGAATTGAGTGGCACACTAGGGACATGTGCATAGTGTGCTTCGAGTAGGTCGTAACCATATATTGGGTTGAAAGAATCGAGTCAAGATTGGGTCTCTAATTTAGGTAAGAAAGTACATCAATATTACGGCAGGGCTTATAGTCAGCCCCCGTTGACCCGAAAGTCGTATCATAAAATAGGGCAAAAGGGGACCTGTTTGAGTGGGATATGATATACCTAGATGAAGGTGGACTTCTCTAGGCCTTGTACATGAAATATGTTGGAAGGTAATAGCAAATAGTGTACTCCGAATATCAAAGACACGGTAGGGAATACCAACTGATCTATATAGAAAGTAGGTGTTTATGAGGTACTAATTTATCGTCCTAATGGGAACCACTTATGCTAATCAATCGGCAATACTAATACATCTAAAATGTATAGGGGCCTTACAATCTGTCCTTCCGTAATTCATCTCCAGTAGTTTAACGAAGACACAGTTCTATGGTTTATTGAAGTTAGAATAATTCAAGTCGGGATATCATACCTTAAATTTTGATTATGGAAGAATACTACACGATGTAATAGGAAATGTGATATGGTAGATATGAATCATGTTTGAAGACCATACTTCGATTTTAAACAGATGTAAATGATTGTATGTATATAGCTTTCATGGCTATAAAGGGTATAATGAACTAATGGGAACATTTTGGGTCTATCTTCCCTCAAATACGAGAATCTATTTTCCAAAATCAGTAAAGGCAAAGAGATAATAAGGATTCAAGGTAGATGGAACCGAATGCGAATACGGGGTCCAAAGACGATTTAATAATTCAAATAGAGTTGTCAAGGCAGTTGCGGATGAGATCCTAAAGACATCTATATCTCAATCCATGTAGGATATTCAAATGAAGAGAGAACCAAATGCACTAAGGTTGATCAGACCATAATACACTAATTCTAACTAGACAATATGTTAGTGGGCGTCCCCAATAAACACATGTCGTGAACAAGCTCGATAAGGATAAGCTTCAAAAAACTAGGCTATAATTGCGACATTAGTTACGATAATCAAAAATATATATAAGCGAGATTTATGATTGAACGAAAACACAAGTAGTTCAAGTTTCTTAAGAATCTAAGCCGTGTTCGGTGTTCTTGCTTATACAGGCGTCCTACTGTCTGATTTTCTCCGGCCTTGGCTAAACTCATGATGCATGGATTTTGTGTCAAAATCATGATAACAGGAAACGTGGCAACTAAAAGTATACCTGCTATGACTTTCCCTTCTTTTTTTATATTCTCTACTGCTAGCAAGAAGGCATGTCCGTAATTCTGACCGGGGTCCTAAGCTTTAGTCCTGTCGTACTGTACTGGCTGGGGTGGTATTTGTGGGCTCAGAGCTCCTACTGTTGGTGCCATAAGCCCTGACACCTGTTGTCCTGATCATGGTACTGGAAGTATAGGAGCTGTCGACCCCGGGGTCTATCGAGCATATACTATCGCCTACTGCTATGGACAATCCTTGACCATATATTGGCTGGATCCACACCTCAAGCACCATCCATGACAGATTCGATAGTCTCCCTAGATATGTCCTTTCTTTCCACAGTAATGGCAAACGGGCTTCTGATAGGGTGTGGGCCTCTGCTGGTGTTGTCCTGTGGGCCTCCTGATAGGTCCACCCTGAGTAGCTCTAGCTAGTACAACTGCTGGTGTATAGCATCTCGATGTCTACTGCTGCTCCTTGCGAAGTATCTCCTGAGCACGAGCTTCTTTCATGACAGCTGAATGAGAGACTCGAAACTGTGTAGTCGTATAAGACTTGAGCTCTGGTAAAAGCCCCTGATGGAATCTCTTCGCATTCTCTAACTCTGTCGGGATCAGTCCCGCACTAAATCTACTCAGGTGATTGAACTCTGAGTCGTACTTATCAACTGTCATATTTTCTTGCTTTAGATGAAGGAACTGGTCGTATAGACCGTCTCGAATATGGATGGGAAGAATCTCTCATAGAATAGATCATAGAACTACTTCCAGGTGATCCCAGTACCTAATCGACTCTCTTCTGCCTTCCACCAGTGGTGGGCATTATCCTCTAATAGTTGGTCTACTACTGTCATCCAATCTTGAGCTGGCAACTGGGATGCCTTAAGCAGCTTCTCCATACTAATAAGCTATTGAGATACCTCTCGTAGCTTCTTTATTCCTTTGAAGGGCTTGGGGTTCATGTCTATGAAGTTCTTGATAGATTTTTATAAGGATGCAGAGTCGGTACTGGTGCTGGTGTCGGAGATGGAGGTGGAGGTCTAGCTAATGCTGCCATCATAGTCTATCTCATCAACTCAGTCTGCTGCTACTAAGCCTGCATCATGGAATACATGAACTGGAAAGTAGGGCTCTTATCAGTTGGTGGTGGAGGCATCTGAGGGACTGACTGTAGTGGAAATTGCTGAAGGAATGGTGATGGTGGAGGTAGAGGTACATTCCCTCCCGGTGGCACGGTAGTTGTCTGCCCATCCTGGCTGACTGGGTGCTTCGATCTCTGGGTGCACCATCATCGAAGTCATAGTAGGCTGCAACTGTCCAGGCTAGTACTGTGTCATTGGAGTCATTGGTGGATTCTGTCACTTCGGGGTAGCCTCTTCACCAAATGTGAGGGCCAAGGTAGAAGTGCGTCCACTTCTTAGATTCATACTGTTGGCTGTTTGCCATTGATTGTAAAAGTACAGAACAATTATCGGAGGACTGAACTTAGACTCACAATACAAACTCGCTTGTACAAAGAAAGCCTAGGGACGAAAACCTAGGTATAGCAATCAAAGTACAATTGTTTATTTTAGATTCTGGGGGGTGACGATAGAGGCTCGGGAAGGCGACGGCAGCCCTGCCTTACTCCTTGGACGATCGGTATGCTGCCTTGGCTCCTTGTGAAAAGATGGTTGGCGTTGACGAAGAAGTGCTCTTTTTGCTCCTCTATTGCTCTTCTGGCTTCTTTCCCTCTCTCTGTGTATTCTCTCTCTGACTCTGTATATTTTTATTCTTTTTTTTGCCGCTCCTTGTGCAAAGAAATGATGCTGGCTATTTATAAGAGTGGGGTATAATCATTAGGGTTTGCTAATGATCATTTGTTTGGAATGTCGACGCTCCTTCAATCTATCGGAACCCTTGGTCCTGATTATAATGAATCTCGGCCATTAATGAGGATAACACCGAATCTTGTGAGCAATTAATGTTAACTGCTTTAAATCTCCTTGATGGATTCTACCAATATCCGATTGCTCGCCACGTGTCCCGTTGGCTTGATGATAAATGATATGCCTTGATCTCAGTAATTATGATGATGATGTCAAAGATATTTGTTGGGATTCGGTTAAATCGTTGATTGATCCGATGCCACGTGTTTTGATTGTGGGTCCTGCCAGAGCCGCATAGGATGGGCAATACTTGAACCGCAGGAAGATACTCTTCGTGAGCCGCATAGGACAATGCTTCGTCGAACCGCAGGGAACGAACTCTCAATGAGCCGCATATGCATAGTCTTTGCGAGCCGCATGAGCTAGCGTTGTATTGAGCCGCAGGGGCTGAGCTCTTAGTGGGCCGCATATGGCTGATTTCTGCTAGTCATATAGGGTGACTTCTCAGTGAGCCGCATGAAGCTGTTCTCTATTTAAGCCGCATGAGATTTGCCACGTAGCAACCTAGGATTTCTGACGGATTGGGTCAGAGATCTTCTTCTTTTTCCGAAGCGTCTGTCATTATGGCAGAGCCATTATGACACTTTATGCCAGAGTCGCCACAGTCGTCAAATCGTGTCAGAACATTAAATGAGGCCACTATTCAAAGGGCCAGCTGTAGGGAAGGATCACAGGGGGACACGTGGCATGGATCGAGCCGCATATTCCTGCTGAACCGCATACACTCTCGAGCCGCATGAGACGGAGAGTCTTCCTTTGAACTGTATAAGACAGCTCCCATATGAGCCGCGTGGGCTTCGTATCCGGAGCCGCATGGACCATTATTCTGATATTTTTTATGCTTCTACAGGACCCCCTTCAAAGTTTTCAATTTGCAAAATTGAAACACTTTGAATAAGAAGCATGGTCCCGTTCATGCCGCATAAGTGTCCCAGCCGCATAGATTCATCTGTCCGCATAGGCTCTTTGCCATGTGTCCTGACTACGTGTGCAAATCTTTATTAAATGCTCTTGATTTATTTTTGAATTAACGCCGTCTTTTGGGGGAGGATCCCAAAGTTTTTATTCTTTTGATTGTCCAGTTTACCTCGACAACCGAAGGGTCGATCACGTCGTACGAGGCGTCGGTTCATAGTCCTTCTGTCTATAAATATGCGTATGTTTGGTTGGATTTTTTTAGACTTTTTCTTGACCAAAGCTTATGTCTTTGTCTCCTTCCTTCATCTGACCAACCGAAATGGCGCCTAGGATTTCCAAAGTTGTGAAGAAGGCCGCGGCGAAGAAAAAGAAATCAGCTTCGTCTTCAACTGTCGTTTCCCTGTCCGCCTTGACGTTCACGTCGCCATCAAAGGTAAAAACTGTGTAGAAGATAGGGTCTGCTCTACTGCCTACTTTGTGTACAAAACCACATGGTTCGCATACATGTCCTTGATCGTGTCGCATGGGATGTACCCCATGTCTGAGCCGCATACAAGTTTAAATTACGTAGTTGCATATATATCTTGTGACCGAGCCGTATGGAGTATGCTCCATACGAGTTACGGGGTCCGCCTACACATCTCATGATCAAGTCGCATGGGGTATGCTTATGTAGGAGCCGCATGTGAGTTCAACTTACTGGTCCGCATATACGTCCCATGACTTGAATCCGTATGAGGTTTTCCCATGTTGACCGTATACGAGTTGCCTTCAACGAGCCGCATGACTCTTTAGAATATCTTTTACTTTATTTTGTTGTTTTGTTCTTGCAGTATCTACGCTGGACGCTGAGGTTGCAGTGACAGAAGAGCCGCCGCCTCCTGCCATCGACCAGGGGTCTCCCTTGTGATAGAGACGAAGAAGGAGGAACCGTCGTTGCGCAGGATGGTCTCTCTCCAAATGTCGAGGCTGTTGGGGGTGGTAGCTCTGGGAATTCTGATGCTCCTATTCTGGACGAGGATCTCCTTCAACTGCATCCCTCGTATGTGAAGTAGTTGAGGGAGTGGTATATGCGTTTCTGTAACTAGGTTTTAGGGATTCCTTGTATGTTTCTGTCTGTTTAGCTGTGGTTTGTGTTTTCCCTTTTCGTCTGAAGAAGTAATGAAGAATTTCTTTGGTTTTGTTTGTTAATTGTGTGAATGTAGCTGGACATTCCAATGAATGGAATGTACTTGCTTCCCTCTTTTCTTGTAATGGTTACCTTTGGTTCTGTGTGAACTTTGTATCCCTAGTGTAGATTAT